>PVJL010006565.1:0-90337 GCA_004026885.1 Lyroderma lyra
AATTCATTTTTATTGTTAGACTTATTGGGGTGACATCTGTTAGCAAGGATTACATAGGTTTCAGGCATACAATTCTACAGTGCATTGTCAACTTGATGTATAATAAGTTCACCACCTAATGTGACTTCTCTTTCCATCACCTTATATTTAGCTTCCCCCCCTCCTCCCCCACCCCCTCCCCTTTCTCCCCTCCCTAACCTACTCATCCCCAAATAAACATTAAACTATTGATCGTGTCCATGGGTTGTTTGTTCATTTCTTTTTTTCTTTGCTGTCAGTTTTATATTCCACATATGAGTGAAGTCATACAGTTCTTTGTTTGACTTTCATATACTTTCTGTTCCCCCACTGTGTCCTCTGACTTAAGAAGTTTCTTTTCTTTTTAAATTTTGGTCCTTGTTTTAATGGTTCTGTTGTACCTACCACAAATTTCCCTTTAACTCTAGATGTCAAAGAAAGAAAGAAAGGGGTGGGGGGATCAAGGGAGGGAGGGAGAAAAGGAGGATTTCTTAAAAGTATACCTTTAAATAAGGTCTTATAAATGTAGCAGCCTTAATAGGGTAAACTCTATAGTTTATAATTTTTTTTAAAATGACTAAACTATTTTTAAAAATGTAAATGAACAAACAAAATACATTTTCTTCAAGTTTAAATTTTACTGTTTTGGTTCTGATAAATTTTCATGCTAGTTCTCTAAACATTGTTTTCTAAACAGTATTCTCGAAACATTGTTTTTTGGTAGAAGAAAATGAGGCCTATTCTCAGCTACCACTCCATCAACAGCCAATATATTCGATTCCTTTTGTCCTCCACAGAGGATTTTTGCAACCATGCATTGTGCTCCCGCTGATTCTCCTAACATTTTGTCTTCCACAGTTACCTTCTCAGAGGGCAGACCACCTCTCCTGCCCTTTCCGACTGGTATTATTCATCCTTATTTATTGGGTACTTTTCCTGTTTCTTACAAACGGGAAGTGCTGAGCACATCCAGCTTTGCAGCAGTTATGGAGGCCCAAGGGGACAGCATGAGGATTAGGAAAAGTCTCTGTTATGAGTTTCTGAGGATTTCCTTAACATCCTTGTTTTACACACCATTGCCACCTCTGAATCCCCATTCCCCAGGTCACCTGTAGCACACAGGAGATAACTAACAAACATTTGTTAAATAACAGGAAAAATATTTTCTAAATTATCTTAATTTTTGAATAGTTTTTCTATGCCCAGGAAGTGGGAACTTTGTGTGCAAACCATATCATTTTATTTAAAATTCTAGAGAGGACATTCCTAAACTTCTTTCTTGAAATAAAATTCCATTCTGTGTATATTTATGTGTATATATGTGTGTGTGTCCATAACTATTTTCTTTTCTTGGATTTAACTAAACAAACCCGAATATGTGTTATTAATGATTTTCATTATTACTCTGCTACTCATTTAGTCAGGAGTTAAAAAGAGCATGAAGAGGCCAATTCAACCATGTCATTTGTCACCCTGCCCCTTCCCACATGCACATATGTTTGTGTAAATACAACCTTATATTTGCCATCAATTGATGCTTGCTTATGTTTCATAAATACCACCTTGGTGGCAGCCTCAGCCTAGACATGACACTTCCCAGTACTGGTGTGGCAGGTGACAGGGACAGAGGCTCAGTGCCTTCTCTTGCTCTGAGTTAAACATAGTAAGACAACATTACCTCTCTGAATCCTGATCACGATCCTCCAAATGCCCAGTCCCAAAACAACGGCAGTCAGCAGTCCACACACTATGGCCACCAGCACCCTGCAGCGATGGATGTGGCAGAACGCCATGAGGAAGCCAAACCACAAATCCACTTCTGGGTGAAAAACAACTAGCTTCTTTTCTCCTTGAGCCAAGACGTTTCATCAGAAACTATTAAAAAAAATAGAAATAATTCCTTCTTTCAGTGACTTATCAGGCAGATGTCCTCTTCATTTTTAGGATTTTTGAGGTTAACCAGGTAAGATGCAGTTTGAATGACCCAGTGAACGGTATATATTCTGCTTGCAATTTCCTCACCTTCACTGAATAGGAGCATAAAAAAAGTGATTGGAGTTATGGGAAAGGGAAGATAATTCAGGGCAATAAAAAGGGGAAGGAATAGATAACAGGGTCAAAGTGTACATGGCCTGGCCAGAAAGTGGGGAAAGGAATAATGTGAAAGAAACCACAGAGGAAGCCAGAGAGGCCATGGATTCCTTGTAACCTGCAGCTGGGTTTCCTGCGCTTTTGTTATAAGGTGCTGGCAGAGGTCGACCAGCTGGTGCTTCAGACCACACAGGTTCCCTCTTGGGGCAATGAAGTGGGATGTGAACAAAAGTTTCAATAGTGATACCCCACATGTGAGTCCAGTACTTGTACTTCTTTAAGGAGCCCACATTTTGATGGCTGCAGTTGGTGATGGCTGCAGTTGGCACAGGGTGGAAATACTGAAGCTCAACATTACAACCCATCTGATTTTTCAGAGCCTTTAATATGTTCATGTGCATTATGAATTGTGAAGCCCCCAGCATTATGTAACCACAGAATCCTCTTCTTGAAAAGAATCTTTCAGAGCTAGCATGCTTATGAATATGCTGTGGAAACTGCCCTGCATGACCATCTGCAGAATAGCCACAAGTTGAACATTACGACTAAAGGAACTGCTCATGGGACCCATGTTTGCCATATTGTGATGATGATTTTCTGCTGTAGGGTTTCAAATATTTTGAGGGGGTTGTAGTCTAGTGACTGGAAAACTGATTTTGGTGGTGCACAGACACTCTTTCTTCCACACTTCAGGGAAATGTTGGAATTGTGGGATATTACAATGGCTGTAGCTTCTTATTGCTTTAATCTTCATCTACATACTAACTATCCAGTTATGAATTTTAGAAATTCACAGAGTGAAAGAAATCTCTAGACACAGAAATTTAAGTATTGACATTTATATAAAGGCATGAATTTCCTCTGCTTATACACAAATACATAAAGTCATCAGTTTCTATACACACACATATGTCAAGAGGACAAAGAAGAAAAGGGAAAAAACTAAACAGGGAATAATTTATTTAGCCATTTATTATGCTCAGTGCAGGCCTTGTGCTAGGCACCGGGGATAACAGGGAAAAGGGAAGTAAGCTTCCTGCTCTCACACAGCTTGAATTCAGGGAGACCTGGATTTGTACTAACATTGTCTCTAATTTTTTCTGTGACTTTAAACAAGTTACATAAGTATCTGAAACTCTGTTTCTTCATATTTTAAATAACATAGTTATGGCCTCCTTCCCTTTCTGAAAATTCTGTCCTAAAGTTATTAGCTGAGGAAGAACAAGGTAGGTGTTTGTGTGGAGTAGAGAGGAGCTCTTGTCCAGAGCAGATGGCAGAGCCCAATGGGGTATGGAGTCTGCAAGCAGGAAGGCAAATTGGGGGGGTGGGGGGAGGGCATCAGCATGAGATGTCATACCCCAAGAAAGGTAAATAAGATACCCATGTATTGAATAGGGGTGGTGTGGCATGAGGTATCAGAACCAAGGGGTGAGGAAGGTGTCTGGGTGAGACAGCCAATGTGAGAAATCAAAGCCTGAGCAGGGAGAGAAGTGTACTCTTGCAGAGACCGAGAGGGGTCAGGAGAACAGCTGTATGGGTGGGCTGCTGGGTGTGAGAAGTTAGGGCCACAGTTAGTGTGGAGGGTAGCCACATGGGATGGCAATCTAGAATAGGGAGTCAGACTCCAAGCAGGGAGAGAAGGATGCCCACACATGGGTGGGGGTGTGGTAAAGATCAGAGTGGTTATACACCAGGACGAGCAACCAAACAGGTAAACATGTGAGAATAATCGGAGCCAAGTTCTTTCTAAGAGAAGGAAGTTACAAATATGGAAAGGAAAAAGCTTGAATTCCATAAGAATTTCAAAACAAGTAATCAGAAATACGAAGAAAAGCTATGTGCAGATAATTCTGAAGGAAGCAATTATCCTTCAGGGAAGATGGCTGTCAGACCAATGCATGAATCAGTAATGAACTTCCTCTCCAAAAAAGAGAACTATAGCTACAACAAAGATGAACATTTCAAAGGAAGTAGTGTGATATTTCGTATTTGTAATACTTGAAGTAAATAATTTCCATCGTGCTTTTAAAACAGCTGTGGCAAAGAAATGAACAAACAAATAACCCATGGACACAATCAATAGTTTAATGTTTACTTGGGGACGAGTGGGTTAGGGAGGGGAGAAAGGGGAGGGGGTGGGAGAGGAGGAGGGGAAGCTAAATATAAAGTGATGGAAAGAGAGGTCACATTAGATTGTGAACTTTTTATACAACAAGTTGACAATGCACTGTAGAATTGTATGCCTGAAACCTATGTAATCCTTGCTGACAGATGTCACCCCAATAGTCTAACAATAAAAATGAATTAAAAAAATAAAATAAAATAAAATAAAACAGCTGTAGTGTTGGATTGGAATTGGTTGTATAATAAGTATGAACTCATGGTTTTCAATATATATATATAGAAATAATATATATATTTCAATATGTACTCAATAAATACATCTCTATATAAACAATATAGAGTAAATATAGGTGTGAAAGTGTGTTAATACACAAAAATTTATGTGTGTGCACATTTATGACATAAATCACACATACATATATTCTGTAGCTCTGGCTACTCATAGGGCCTGAAAACAGTGACAACCCACTAGCAATGAGCACACCTAGAGTCCAGATCTTGATTTCTAGAAACAGTTTTCCACTAAAAGGAACACGGCTCCTTGAAAATATGGCTAATTCCAAGATGGGGAAAGGGAAAGTCCAAGACAAGCCTTAGAGTATCTTATGCCAGAAAGCAAAGACGTGTTCAAGAAATGATAGGTACTTATCAAATGGACACAGAATCCAGCATGAAGACTCCCCATTACCAAATAAAAGACAATTTGAGTATCAAAAGAAATAATTATTGTAACATTATATCCATTAAATAAAATAGAAAATCTACTGAATCTCAAACTTGGGGTAGGACTCAGCAATCTGTGTTTTAACTAGTCCTCCCACTTGATGTTTAGTAACTACTCTTTCCCAAAGGGAATGAATCAAGTTTGCAGTAAAGTAGCAAATAGCAAGATTAAATGGTGTGTGTGTGTGTGTGTGTGTGTGTGTGTAATAGGACATTCTTTTGTTAATGTTTATGGGAAATCCCAGGGCTTTCAAGACTTCCAGATACTCAGATAAGTATGCTAAAATTCATGAGGAGTCTATTTGTTTTTGCATCTGTGAAACTACTATTCTTTGTTTTATCTCATTCATTTAACCAGGTCTTTAATGTGTTTTTAATACACCCAGAAGTGTCCAGAAGTTCTGAAATCCCTTGTACAGGCATACCTTGTTTTATTGCACTTAACTTTATTGTACTTCACAGGTGTTGCATTTTTTACAAAGTGAAGGCAAGACCCTCCACCAGCAAAAAGATAACTCGCTTTCCTGCAATACTGGCATTATTACAGTGGTTTGAAAGTGAACCTGCAAAGCTTCAAGATACGTCTGTACTTCCCTACCATTTGGACTGTGACCCCAAAGGAGAGTTAAGTACACAGAAACCTGCCTACCTTACCTCCATGACAAATGACAAAGGCTAATTTCAACTTCCCCACTTGTTATACCATAGACATGAGCCTCTGAGTTTCTCCATTAGAAAACCCCCCGGAAGCACTTGTGACCCCTTCATTAGTGAGTGAAAACTCTGAGCTACTGCCAACAGAGAAACCCTTGAATTCACTCGTTTTTATATCTATACAGACCTACCACCCTCTGGTTCTACCTGGTGATAAGTGGAAGGCAGAGAGAAAGGTATTTAAAATCCGTTTCTGAGGCAAGCCACAGAGTGAGAGAAGATACTTAGAGCACACACACTGAAAAAATGGCTCACATCCAGAAAAATCAAAATAGTGCCAGATAATTTTTAAAAAGACAGACAATCCAATAAAAATAAGGACAAGAAACTTGAGCAGACAGTGCACCAAAAATTATTAACTCAATGTCCTATAATGATTGAGCACAAAGGTGATCAATAAATTCTACAGGAGTTAGCACTATGCACTCTTCGGAATGATTAAAGGTAAAAGCCGTTTACTATGCCTACAGCTGGCCAGGCTGTAGAAAGAACAAACTCCCCAACACAGCTGGTGCAAGTGTATGTGGATACAACCACTTGGGATGACAGTGTGGCAGTTGGGATATCCTAAATTTAACATAAACACATCTTGGGACTCAGCAATTTCCTCTTAATATATGCATGCATATATTAAGACATGTAAAAGCAAGTTCACCTGAATTATTCTTAGCAGCCAAACATTGGAAACAACTCAGAAGCAAATCAGCAATGCAATGGCATGCCAACTAGTGAGCACTGTAGAACAAACAGCTACATGAAACAATTTAAATAATCTCAACGTTGTGGGAAAGATGCCAAACACAAAAGAATTCTAATGTTATGATTCTTTTTATTTCAAGTCATAAACAGGTAAGCTCTATTTTAAGAATTGATGATACTTTCTTTTGAAGAGTAAAAGGTCAAAGGGGAGACACAAGAGGCCCCTCCAAGTGCTAGTGTTCAATGCAATGACCTGCTCTTGGTTATGAGTTTATTTTGTGGTAATTCATTGAGCTGTTTAGCTAGGATTTGTATCTTTTCCTGCTCTTTAAATTGCAAATAAAATTTAAAAACAAAAGAAAAAAAAAAGCTTTTCTGGATGAAAAGAAAGTCACCAGATGAACTTAGTGCCTTCCTACTTTCCTCTGCTCTACATACCTTTGTTCTTCAGGTGCCACCTACGCTCCCAGAGCCAGGTGTTCCAGATAGGATCTCAGGGACCAATTGCTTCATAGAGGGAATATTAGCTGCCTCTTGTGAAAAGTGACACCCTTAACACTAGTAGAAGTTTGTTGCCTATGAAACTAAAATATGTACCATGGAAAATGCTGGACTCTGATTAATGTAACCTTGAATTATCCTCTTTGTGCTCCAGAAGATAAAGAAAAGGAACCCTCAAATTCTTCTTTTTTACTTTTAAATGTAGTTATGTGTCTTGCTCCAGAGCACCTCAATTCCTCTTTTAATCTCTTATGACTTGTTCTGTAGATCTTTCTTCTCCCATATTCCCCTTTTATTTCTTCCCTTTTGCAACTCTCAACTCTGAGCTGATGGGCACCGGTCAAGACTAAAGAACAAAGAAATGGTCAACTCTGGTTAGGTTAGGAAATATAGTAGGAAAGAATTTGATCTTCTTTTTCTTCTAGAAAGTCTGATGCAGGTAAAAGGCAAAACCAGAATTTGTAGTAACTAGACAAGAGCTTCAGCCAAAAAATACTAAGTTCCATATAAACACTAGTCTGAAATTATAAGCTTATCTGAGGCAAAATTAGTTAATATTTTCAATATCTTACACAAACTAGGATTATTATTTATACCTTTACAAGATAAATTCTGGATTCTAAATCTCCCCATTTGGTGTAATTATTTTACAGAAACCAGTGTTGCAAATATCAGCGACCTATTGTTACATAAGAAAACACCCCAAAACTTAGTGACTTAAAATACACTACTTATTTGCTCCTGATCGGGTGGTTTAGGCAGGACTCAGCAGAGCTAGCTTTGTACCCCATGATCGTTGAACCGAGTCATCTGGAAGTTTGACTGGAGCTTCCAGCATTCAAGATGGCCTTTCTCACCTGCTTGGGGTCTCAGCCACGATGACTGGAAAGGCCAAGATGTCTGGACCTCTCTACCTCATGGTCTTCTCCTGGAAGCCTTCCCTACAGAATAGCCTTGCTTCTTCACATGAAGGCTGGGTTCCAAGACTGCAACAGTGAAAGTTGCAAGACATCTTAAGACCTAGGATCATAATTTGCTCAGGTCACTTTTACCACTTTCTATTGGTCAAAGAAAATCACAAGTCCAGTCAGATTCAATGTTATAGAAGGGTACAAAAAGGCATGAATTCAAGGAATCAGAATTTATTGGGGGCTCTGGCGTTTAATTTTATGTGTCAACTTGGCCAGGCATTGGCTCCTAATTATTGGTCAAACATTATTCTAAATGTTTCTGTGAAGGCAATTTTAGATAAGATAAACATTGAAATCTGTAGGTTTTGAGTAAAGCTGATACCCTCATCTAAGCAATTATAGGTCTTAATAGAAAAAGACTGACCTCCACCGAAGAAGAGAGAATTCTGCCAGCAGACTGCCCTTGGACTCAAACTGCAGCATCAGCTCTTCCCAGCCTGCCTTTCTAGAAGACTTTTTAAAAGCTTACAAGACTACTCTGCAGATTTTGGACTTGCCAATCTCCACAATCACATAAGCCAGTTCTTTAAAATAAATCTCTATCTATCTATCTATTCCATTGGTTCTGTTTCTGGAGAACCTTGACTAATACAATGGCCATTTTGCAACATACACCATGCATTTTTCCAGATAAGGTTAGTAGTCCCCAGAAAGCTTAAAAATAATGTTTCATACTCAAGCAGTTGTCATATAGTTAGAGAGCAGGCATATAAAAAGTTAGGGCACACCAAACATAACAATGCAAAGTCCCCAGTTGATGAAGGATTTACTCTGTAAGTGTCTACCTGAGGAATGTTGGAATAGCCGGTTAAGGAAACTGGTCATTCCGTGTGGGGCCATAAAAGAGCATAAATGTATAACAAGTTGGGTTGTCAACAGGTTGCTCAATGAGGATCATATATTTTATGATTGGTCATAGCATGTGGGAGAGATAGTATCTTCATACCTGGCACTTGCTGTATTACTTTCAGCACATCACTTTCCAGCTCAAGTTGCATACCTTGTTACGAACTTCAAAACATTTGTTTAAAACTCATGTTATAGTAATGGATATGTTAGTTTCCTATGGCTGTTATTACAAAGTACCACAAAATGAGCTTTAACAACAGAAATTTAATATCTCACAGCTCTGGAGGCTGGAAGTCCGAGATTAAGTTACTGGTAGGGCCATGCGCCCCCTGAAGGTGCTAGGCAAGTCCGTTTCAGCGTCCGTTTTAGCTGCTGGTCGTCTCGGACACACTTGGCATGCCTTGACTTGTAGATATAGCACCCTGATCTGTGCCTTTGTGTTCACACGGCATTTTCTCTGAGTGTGTCTGTGTCCAAATTTTCCCTTTTTATAAGGACACCAGTAATATTGAATTGGGGCTTACCTTACTAGGTAAAATTAGTTTAATTAACCTCATCTTAATTAAACTAATTTTATCTACAACAACTCTATTTTCAAATAAGATCACATTCTGAGGTATTGGATGTTAGGAGTTCAACATATGAATTGGGGAGTGGGACACAATTCAACCCATAACAATGGATTATAGTACTAATAAATTAGAATCTAAAATTTAAAAAAATTACCCAAACTCTACATCTAACATTGTTTGTAGTCTGACTTTTTATTTGGGTAAAGGAAGCTTCTTTTAGGGTGTAAACGTCAGTCTTTGGCTTATGAGTTGTGTTTCCATGCTTTGCCACTAGAGGGTAGCATCATTGCTGTGGTTTTTGGTTTTTTGGGGGGTTTTTTGTTTTTTGTTTTTTTTTCTGCAGTTATATATAATACATTGTCTCTTCAGTACTCAGCCATTCACATCATATGTGAAATAAATTTAGACACATTTCTTTGGAGTTGAGGAGTGGGGAAGGTACCATATACTGGGAAGAATGATGTGCCCTGTTCATCTCTGTTCTGATGACATCTCTCTTCTGTATCTCTGCTATAGAGTGAATGTTTGTGTCCCCTCAATATTTTCATGTTGAACCTATAATACCCAATGCGATGGTGTTTAAAGGTGAGGCAATTAGGTCATCATGTGGAGAACTCATGATGGAATGAACAACCTTATAAAGAAAAGACTGGAGAGAGAAACTGTCTCTCCATGTGAGGATGTAAAAAGGCAGCTGTCTGCAAACCAGAAAGCAGGCCTTCACCAGACACTAAATCTGCTGGTGCCTTGGTCTTGGATTCCTCAGACTCCAGAACTGTGAGAAGTGAATGCCTGTTGCTTAAGCTACCCAGTCTATGGTATTCTATTATAGCAGCACAAATTGACTAAGACAGTTTCTGACTAGAATTAAATCATCAGAGATACTCAAACAGAAGCCAAAATCTCCCTGTCTCAATGGGACACTCGTGTGGGGAGCAGAGGTGAAGGACAGATGGTGTTTAGAATAAGACAGGTCTACATGAAAAGGAACTGAACCATTCACTATGTGGTAGTATTATATAACTTCTGAAGTGGAAGGAGCCCTCACTTCTGGTGTAAGGAAACTTATATCCCATCATGGGCTTGCCCACTAATTGACCAAATGATCATGGACAAGTCACTGACCTTCTAACCTCAGCTATATAGTTTTTCCTTGATTTTCTCTTCTTCCTGATCTTCTAGGTCACTTTCCTATGCTACAGGTTGAGAAGGACTCCCTAGGTACTACAGAAGAGACAAAAGAAGTACGGTTGTCTTTATGGTATTCTAATAGTAAGAAGGAAAAATGTATGTATAGATAATTAGAGGACTAAACTAAACATATATCAATTCCGACAGCAAAGAGCCTAATGCTAAGCTGGGCTCTGTGCTGCAGGAATTGATAGATAGAAGGCAGTGGTATGAAGCAGTAGAAAAGAAACGTTTTGAATTGGGACTTAAAGAATCCCCAGAAGTTAAACTGTGAGGAGGATGGAAAGGGGGAGGCTATTACAACATGGAGATGAAACATGTTTTGGGGAAGAGAGTACAAGTTAGTCCGACTGGTGCAACAGTTGTATTAAACAATTTGAGAGCATACATACTGACATGCACTCAAAGTCATTTTATTTTGAGTACAATGCTAATTAATTTAAAATTGATCTGAGAGGCTAAGGGAAGTTGGGTTAGGTTCTGAGAAGAGAGAAGAGTTGTTTCATTATAAATTGTTAAATCCCTTGATGACTTGGGTGAGCTCATTCCTGTATGTTTTAGAGCCTGTATGTATTTCGGCTTTAGACACAAATCATCATGTGGAGGATTATATTGGGCTGTACTCTTGGCTTCTTACTAATATCTCTAATCCTCCCTTTAAAACATTTAAGAATAAGCAAAATAGCTCAAGTTCATGACAGAAGCCAATTAAGAGGCACTTTTTTGCCTCCATTTTAATATTTTATGTTAATCATAGTTATTCCTCTCACAACTCATACATGCACTAAACAAAGATTTGTCATCCTGGCTTTAAGGCAGTAAAAGCTAAGAAATACTAACTTCAATCTCAGACCTATTAATTGAATTACTTTTAAAAGAGAATAGAATTCACTAGGATATCACCTTAATATCTGTAAAAGTCGAGTAGTCTTAACGGATATGAAATATATGAAAAAGTGTGCAGGATTACATAAATTTCAGAAGTCTTTACACTTAGGAAATATATTTAAGTATCTTTAAAGTTAAAGAATAATGAAATCATACCAAGTGACATAACAGTCTGGGTGGGGGCTGCAGATTTTCATAAATAGGCAGAAATGACAGATAATTTTAAGTATGACTCCAGCTCAGGAAGCTGCCAGGAGAAAGTTGGGCGACAACCTGTGTGAAGGGTTTGATGTAGTGACTGTAAATAACAGGATTTAGCATAGGGCATGAGGGTCACTATCAAGAACCCTGTCCTATTCAGTATCTGGGTCCAATTATCTTAACCAGCGGATTAGGTGTTCCACAGCATTGTCTGCGATACATCATTTCTTTAACAGTACGCTTGTTTTAAAATGGAGAGACTTAGAATTACGTATACAGAAATGTTTAAGAGAATCAAAACCATAATGTTGATATTTTTGTTTTAAGGAATTACTCATGTTCAGTATTTTAGGTCTTTATAATTTTTTAAATGATTCTGTCTGTGCAGATTAGTCTTAGAAGTCCAATTTATAAATGTGCAATTGAAAAACAGGTTTAGGCTTGTGCTGTTAAGGTGAATTTTCACTAAGTTTATACACAGTTTTGGAACACTTAAGAAAACCTAAGTGTCACCACAGTTCTAAGTTTAATAAATTATATTTGTGTGAATAATTTAACTTGGAAAGATCTGTCAGTTATTGAAGTATTAAGGAGGATATAAAAAGTACTTGACTCATAAAGACAATCTAAGATGTTCAAAGGGAAATCTAATGATCTAAGTTTAAAATTATGCCCAAACATTAAAGTCTCAAGATTGAGTGTTAAAATTTGCTAGAATTAAAAACACAATAATAACATTCATAAATTGAACTTAAAACTATAAGAAAGGATTAAGTTTTTTTATTTTTACTGCTTTAGTCCAGAAACCCAATCACTCTATTCGTTGCGTATCTTTCCAAGCTTAAAGCAAAAATCTCCTTTTATTGCCATTTATTTAGGGGAAATTCTTTTCTATTATTTCATGCTTGCCCTCTATTCTTTCCATTTTCTCCATCTGTAATTCATATTAGCCAGAGTAGAAAATTTCTTTGTGTACAAACTTTCTTTCATACTTTTTATCGATTGACTTCTTGTATTTTTGGAGACTGCCTCACTTCTCAGCTTTTATTTTCATTGTTCCTGTAGTCCCCAGTGACTCCTGTACTATCATATTTATCTACATCCAAAACATAATCAATACAGCCTTGATTAATGAGCCTTATGGTGACAAAATAATAATAAGGAGTACATCAAGATGGTCATGACCCAACCTTCCATTTCAACAATGAGTTAGAAGCTAGTGTAATCAAAGGCTGTAGTTTCCCAAGCAAAGGAGATTGGAAGTTATAGAAATCACTGAAGAGTTAGTAACACATTAACAGCCAATGTTGATTGAGTTATTTAAAGAGTTTCTCTACTTTGGAATACAATTAAATACAATCAAATGAAGCATGTGATACCCACAAAGGTGAAGTTTGGGGAAGCTCAGGAATTGAGACTCCAGGGTTTTGGAAGAGATAAAATACAGATAAAAATGAAGGAGGGCATCTTCTCCAAACCACTTCCTTGGTAAAGCCTTCCATAAAGTTACAATAATGGTGTTCAAATTTATTGCTCATGTCAGAGGCAAAAGTAGATAGTCCCAGACTGTGGACTTACACCTGAACCAAATGTTCCTCCCCTAAGAACTCACTGGGTTGTATCTCACTCATATTCTCTCTGTGCAGAGACTGGAGGAATGGGCATTTCTGCTCTCTCATAAAGACTATTAGAATATTTGCACTTACTACTTTCCAAAATCCCAGTCTTAATCTGGTTCATGATAATTATTAATATTTCTAGAGTTCCTGTTCAGGCCTACATACCAGCAATGCCAATTTCATGTTACTGCAGCTGACAGCTCACTCTTCTGGAATACAAAGTTCCGACATCATAGAAATTTGCTAGGCTAGAAAAGACCCTTGAGATACAAGACACGCATGGGGTAAAAGGCTATGATCACCTGAGGACTGTGATGTGTGGGCATTTTTACATGCTAGAAATGCAATAAATTTTACTGCAATGTTCAAGATCAACCTTTAGATGCCCCACCAACTATTTTCAGCTTTTACATTAAAAAATGAATGTGTCCAGTTCTTTGGTCTAACCCATGTCCACAGGCCACATGCAGCCCAGGATGGCTTTAAATTTGGCCCAAGATCAATTTGTAACTTTCTTAAAACATTAGGAAAATTATGCATGGACCTTTTTTGTTTTTTTAACACTTCAGCTATTGTGAGTGTTAGTGTATTTTATGTGTGGCCCAAGAAAATTCTTCTTATTCCAATATGGCCCAAGAAATCCAAAAGGTTGGACACCCCTGGCCTAAACAATCCACTTACCTCCCTCTTCAGTGTCACTGTGATAATACCAAACAGGGCGCCCTTCTGAATTTGTCAGTACTTCTGGAATACCAGGGAGCCTTCGGGACTTAACTGCCCACATTTCACCTCCAGCTGCCCATGAGGCTGTCTCCTTGCCTTCATATTTGAGTCACTCTTTGAGGATCCTTGAAGCCCTCCTTACCTTTTCTGTCATAGCAGAGACTAGCCTTTCTGACTAAAATTGTATAAAATTAGCTATCTCCATGCTTAAATTTTGTGTCAGAGATTCTAGATTTATAAAATGTGACTTCAAGAAAGGGCCCCGTGATTCATCCAATTCAATTCCCTACTTTATAGAGAAAAACATGGTGATTGCTTAAGCCATAGGGGCTAGTTAATGGTAAAGTCAGAATTAGAAACAAGATTTCTTGATTCTCCACTAGAGTCTACTTAGCCCACAATTATGTAAGGGCTCTGACTTTTTGCCCAGGTCTTCCATAAAAGGCTACTCCTTATTTTAACCCATAAACTATTTCAGCAGAGGGGATGGCCATGCTATGCTATTGATGACTTCTTGCTCTATAGATGTCATAAAGCTTTTTGCTCAGTCTCTTAGGGCTTTGCAACCACGTGTCCTAGGGATCATCTCTTTTATCTTCTCTGAAAGAGTGCACCACTTAGGATAACTTCTGGTTTACTTTTCCCAGGGGAGAACTCAAGTGCTACAAAAAAGAGATCTCATGAAAAGAAAAGAATTTCAGTTTCACACAGCTTTTTCTTCATGATGTAAGGATAGGGTGCAGCTGAATAACAAAAACAAAGATCTGAGGCCTCTGAACCAAGGTTCATGTATTCATTTATTTCTCACTGCAACAATAAGATAAAGAAGTATAAATCTATGTTTAACAAATACAAATAATAGGAAGCCTGGGAGCCTTGAGTTTATATGTAAGGCAAATTTTAAAAAATGTTTTTCATAGCATGGGCACCAAACTTTAGATGACTCTCTGGGAAGAGTCATGCCAGGCCCTGCATACCAAGACTGATGTGCAAAATGAATTTAAACCCCAAGTATTTTCAAACTTAAAAATAAAACATTTACATTTAAAGACTTTAACAAAATTGGAAACACACCAAGAATTATCTTCAGTCAGTTGTTCTCAAAAAAAAAAATCAAGAAACAAAACCATTATTAAAAACAATGAAGTTTTAAAAAAGGAAAAGTTCGCGCAGAAGTACCAGATGCCCACCAAAATCACATCTCTTCTTCTGACTCTGGTTCTCGTTCAGCATTTTTCAGGAGTCCAACTTCTGAAGGGCAGAACTTGTTAACTCGAGATTTAACCAACCTGAGGGGAATGAAAGGCACCTCACGTTACAGTGTTTAAGATAAGAACACAGAACAATATGTACTTATAATAAAACTTTTTAAAAACCTGCATACCATTTTGCAAATAAAAGAGGAACTCCCAAAAAGAAAGTCACTTTTGTTTGGTTTTTGGACGTACCTGAAAATTTTTTGTGAATTAAAGCAGGTTATAAGTAAACAGAAACAATATAGCTTTTGAATTCATAACATGATTATTTAATTAGGCATCAAAAGATGCCTAATTATTCATAACTTTTATCATTTCTAAAACAAACAAGAGAATCTCTGGGCTGTAGGAAGCCCAGATGAAACCAAGCTTAGCTGAGCTTCTCCAAGTCTGCACCTAGCTGTGTGTTACAAGTAGGAGCCCTCTCCTGAAAGGAAGTGCATGAAGCCATGTCCTTCCCCTTGTCAAGACCCATGTCAAGTCTGGGATGTGTTGCAGCCCCTACTCATACCTTTACAGGAGTGCTTTTGTGCAGGCCACAGACTGCTCAACTGCATGTGATGGTCTATGGTGAATTAAGAAGTTAGAAGTGCCCTTCACCCCTGTGACTGTCTTCATAGATTAAAAGAAACTGTAGGATTGTGGGAAGCAGCAATTATAATTTTTGACATTGGAAGATAGGAAGGTTTTTAATGGCAAAAATTCAGCAAGCTCTCTCCCCTGAAGTAAAAGAACTGGGAAAAGTTTTTTCTAGGCATGATTATTTGTAAAGATATTGTACTGTGATCATATCAATAAAATATATTTAACTTTCAGAAATACATAGGAATGGGAGTATAGCTCAGTGGTAGAACATTTGACTACAGAAATACATAGGAATATGCAAACCAAATTTGATAAACCAAATCATCAAAATTATTCTTGTTTTATGAAAAACTTCACCAGCCTATCTACATCGTCACGCTTATTTTCTACCTTTAGTCTTCTTCCAATGGAGGTCTGACCTATCCCTATCAATATGCAATGCCTTCACAGTGCTCTACATTCCACTGGAATGTAAGCTTTGTAAGAGCAAAGACCTCATCTTATTTACTCTCCTAACCCCAGCCAGAGTCTAGAACAATGTCTGGTACCTAATAGTGGCTCAACACACATTTGAATCAATGAATCAATGGCCTTTGGAGCCATCTACCAGGAGTTCATAAATAATGTGTAATGCTCCAGTCCCTTCCAACTCAACATTAACTCCTCTAATACACAACAACAACTGAGCAGCATTCAGTAGCATCTGTTGACTCATCAAGAGACAAGGAAAACCACTCAAAATTGTCTTGATTATTAATTGACTATTGCTCTTGCTTCCAATGTCCTCAACTTTTTAAGACACTGTTCTCATGACAGGCTAATAGTCTTTAAAAAGTTAAAGTCTGGGACAGTGTTTGTGTCATTTTTTTAAACCCACACAGTTATTTCCACATTGTACAATTTCAATATATTCTAAATGAAATGAATTAATTAGTTAATTCATTCATTAGATTCATTCTTGATAACACTTCTAAAAAATGAAACAAAGACCTGGCTACTTATTACAAATTAATTGTTAACACAGACCCTAGTGATCCTGCCTATTTCCCATTCCTCCTTTTTGGATCGTATCTGCTGTGGTTACAAGCCACAAGATGAGGGACGTTTGGATACCTTAGACAGGCTCTGTCTGCTCACTGTAGCTGCTGGCACAGGCAGAAATCACTACTGGGGATGAATTGAAGAATGGAATAAGAGGAAGTGAAGTGACTGCTGGTTTCCAGAATAACGAAGGCCAGGGAAATAAGGTGAGGGTGTATCTGGGCTTTTATTCCCATGTGTTCTCCTCAATTAATATGAGAAAGAGCAAAGCTGAAACTCTGGGTGTACTTCCAGACTCTATCTGGAAATCAAATTTCCATAAAGCAAACTATCATATGCTTGGAATTTGGTCATCTCTATTTTGTTCTCACAAGAATCATTGCTTGGAAAACCAACCTGAATCTGGGCAATATTTCTTCACTTATGGAGAGGGGCTTTTAAAATAGTTTTATGCATCAGAGGTGTTTGAATATGAGATACAGTAAAACATGTAATAAGATTTCCAAACAGATAGGTCTCCTATGAGCTTTCATAATCAAGACATGGGACTGGATTAGACAGTCCTTGAACCATTATTCTGGAAAACTTGGAAGTATGGCTTCATTTTCAGAAACTTTGGAGGTAGTGGTTCCATAGCTATGTTTTGCTTCCACAGCGATCTTTGTGCCATGTCAAACCAATTCTGATAAAATCCATCACCTGTCAATTGAGTCATAAACCACTCCATAGTCAAACCCTGAAAAGGACATTTTTCAAAGCTCCTTATGATTACACAACTGAATTAACCTGCCATGGAACCTCACTGAAAGTCAGTACTGAATCTTAATGATATTTTTTAAGCTATTACTTAAGTTCATATTAAAATATGTCAAAACATGAGCTCCTGGTTTTATATTTTTAAGAATAATGTAAGAAAAAAACTGAAAAGTATATAATATGATTTCCAAACAAATGAAGCCTATATTCAAGTAACTGAAACAGATCTATTAAAACAAGAATAATTGTTTATTGAGTACCTACTATATGTTTGACAATGTGCTAAGAGCTGTGAGAAATATGAAATAGGTCTTCTCCTCAAGGCAACACAATCTAACAGCTAAGACTAGCAAGGCCTAATAGCAAACATCACAAGACAGATCAGAATTGTTAAAATGTGTGGTAGAGACTAAAAACTCATAAAGTAAGATGAGCCAGAGGTAGAATAATTGCAGAAGTTTTTATAGAAGAGAGGAGCATTTAATTTGGATATGCCAACTACATGGTCAGGCTGTTAAAGTGGGGGCAGAGATTGAAAAAATAATCATGGGGTTTCTGGTTTCTGAAGAACTATAAGTAGATAAGAAATTCATTAGGGATCTGAAGGTTTTTGAAACAAGAAGAGACAATAGTCTTCTTTTGGCTCTGGAAGGGAGCAGACATGCGGTAGAGAGGCTCCCTGAATGTTGTTGGCATTGGTCTTGGAGGCTGCCCAGCCCCTAAGGAGATGAGGCCCAGATGTCAGCCTAGAACAACAGAGGAAGAAGCCATATTTCACTCAATAGTACAGCCAGCCTTAACAACCAGCTCATGCACATTCTTTGGGGAGATGAAATAGGACTAATGGAAACCAATCAATGAGAAGGTATAACTTCCCAGCACCCAAAGCACTTAGAACTCTAGACAGAGACAACTACAAATCAAAGTGGGCCGACCCAAAGCCTAGCACCGACACCTGGGAGCCATTTCCTTACTCAGAACCAGCACCAATGTTGCTTCAGCAGTGAAGCTCAAAGAAGCAGAGAGAGAAGAGGTGACCTGGGACCCAATTCTAGAAAGAAGAGTAGAAAGCTAGTTTTGGCAGAGGCTGAGACCCTACTGGGGCTAGAAGAAGCCACTGAATTTTAGGAATCTAGAAAACCTGATGGTTTTATACTGTCCAATACGGTAGTCACTATAAATACATGGATATTTAAATTAATTAAAATTAATGTGGCACTAGGAACATGTCAAGTGCTCAATAAACACACATAGCTCACAGCTGTCATAATGAAGATTGCATGACATTTTGATCAGTGCTGAGGTCTGAAGTGTTAGGCGATGGAGCCTACACGCCTAGCAGTTGGGATAAGCCAGGTCGAGTGTGGATTGGATCAGCTACCTTCCAAAGAGAAACTGTGTTCACGCCTTTCTAGTCCTACTAACCCTTCAAACCACAGCTTAATTCTCAATTACGAGGCGGCTTCCTCTGAGCTACCATAGTGCTTTGTTGTTCTACTATTTCCACTTATTGCACTGTACTCAAATTACCTGTTTCTCCCCAGAGGGTCGATACTTAAGCATTTTTGAGACAGAAGAAGGAGAAGGAGAATAAGAACAAGAAGAATAAAAAATACAAAATAAGAATAACAACAAGAATAACTTTCACTGAGTTCTTATTATGGCCTAAGCAGTTTAAATGCATTATCTTATTTAAGTACTATTGTTATTCCCATTTTACAAACAACAAAACTGGGACTTAATGTGGTTAAATAATTGGCCCAAAGTCATACAACTGAAGACAGCAGAGCTAGGAATAGGTAGGTGTTCTTATCCATCAGCTATATTGCTTCTCACCCACCGTGAAACACTGTATCAGGATCCTTGTAAAAACGTGCATTCTTCAACAGAGGCTTACTTTTAGAAATATTAGAGTAAATGTCAAATTTATCAGGTACTCAACTTTAATGGAAGACACACATGTTGGCCAAAAAAATGACACCAACCTTGGGGAGTGCTAGAATTGATGTGCACATGGGAAAACGCAGAGCTTGCTCACTGCAGGTGTGGAGAGGATCTTTCAGAAGAGGAAACAGCATATGCAAAGGCACGGAGTCACAGAAGAATGTGTTGAAGGTGATGCATAGATCAGATGCACAGCAGAGACACTGTCGAGCTATTCTAACTTTAAACCACCACTTACTCTTTTGGGCATTTCTGCGTGCAGATAATTTTTTTGTTATGTTACCCTATCTTGTGGGATGCTAAGAAATGAAGTCCTGTTTTTAATTTTAATTTCAATATTATCAAGTCTTGTTGATCATATACCAAGGAATAGAACTTCATGAACAAGAATCACTAACTTACCAGGTAACAAAGGCATAAATCATTCCAATGATGATAATGCTCAATGCATAATGCCAACAAAAGCATATGGTGAGAAACATAATGTTGTCATGATCCACTGAATCCCATGCAGGACTGCCACTGGGGGGATAAAGGACAAAACCAATCTGTAATATAAAGCAAAAAGCACATATTAAAATAACCAGCCACATCCGCAAGGATGGTTCATTTCAAAATGGTATGTTCCAAGATTAATAGTAACTAAGACAACTCCCATTATCTGAGATGCTACAGATAAAACATCAGATTATATTGCCTGTTTTAGTAATATAGACAGTAACCAGTAGGTCATATTTTTGAAAAAAATTTAAGGACATTTAAACATCAATTTCAAAATATAAATAGTCATCTCTGGGGATTGGTGGACTCTCAAAGAATGTGCTAGGTTTCTAAGTTGCTTGGTTTCACTCAGTTACTTCAAAATTAGAGTACAAAAAGGATTTCAAATAAATAAATGCCCATAGCTAACATTATATTCAATAGTGAAAGACTCAAAGCTTTCCCCCTAAGATCAGATAAGACAATGATTTCACCATTTCTATTCAACACTGTACTAGAAATTCTAATCAGAGCAATTAGGCGAGAAAAATAAAGGGCATTTACATTGCAAAGGAAGAAGTACAACTATCCATATTTACAGATGACATGATTTTATATATAGAAAGTCCTCAAGAATCTGCAAAAAACTATTAGAACTAATAAATAAATTTAGCATACTTACAGAATACAAAATCAACCCATAAAACTCAGTTGTATTATATATTCAATAAACAACCCAAAAATTAAATTATATATTATGCAATAAACAACCCAAAAATTAAATTAAGAAAGAATTCCACCCCAATAAGTCTAACAATAAAAATAAATTTAAAAAAATAAAAATTAAAAATATAAATAAATAAAAAGAGAAAAAAAAGGAAAAAATTCCACATACAATAGCATTGAAAAGAATAGAATATTTAGGAATAAATTTAATGAAGGGTGTTCAAGACTTGTACACTGAAAACTACAAAATATTGTGGAAAGAAAAACAAGATCTAAATAAATGGGAATGCATCTCATGTTCATGGACTGGAATATTTAATATTGTTAAGATGGCAGTAACACCCAAAGCAATCTACAGATTCAATGCAGTTCCTATCAAAATCCCAATGGCCTTTTTGTAGCAATGGAAAACTGATCCTAAAATTCACATGGAATTACGAGAGACTCAGAATAGCCAAAACCACCTTGAAAAAGAAAAACAAACTTATAAGACTTACAGCTACTAATTTCAAAACTTACTATACTACTACAGTAATCAAAACAATGTGTATTGACATAATTACAGACATATAAATCAATGAAATAGAATTGATAGTTCATAAATAAACCATTTATTTATGATAGTTCATAAATAAATCATATATCTGTAGTACATTGGTTTTGACAAGTGTTCCAAGGCCATTCGATGAGGAAATAATAGTCTCTTCAGCAAACGGTCCTGGGACTATTGGACAAGCACATGCAGAAGAATGAATTTAGACACTTACCTTACACCATATACAAAAATTAACTGAAAATGGATCCAAGAGCAAATATAGGAACTAAAACCATAAAACTCTTAAAATAAAATGTAAGAGAAAGGCTTCAAAACCTGGAGTTTGTTAAGGATTTCTTAGATATAACATCAAAAATACAATCAATAAAAGAAAAGAATAGACAAATTGGACTAAGATGATACAACATGGATGAACCTTAAAAACATGTTAAGGGGAAAAGCCATACATAAAAGGTCATAGGATGCTGTTTACATAAAATATCCAGAATAAGTAAGTCCATAGAGACAGAGGCTGGGAGGGGAGGGAACATGGGAGTGACTGCTTAATGCGTCTGGAGTTTCCTTTTGGGGTAATTGAAAATGTTTTAAAACTAAATAGAGGTGATAGTTGCACAACATTATGAATGTATTGCATGCCACTGAATTGCACACTTTAAAATGGTCAATTCTATGTAAATTTTATCCCAATAAAAAATAAGATGATGAATGGATGGGTGCATGGATGGATGGATGGATGGATGGATGGATGAAGGGATGGATCAATGGGTTCTACATTGAGTCATCATTCAGGTTACTTGCCTGACCAAGGGAAGCCAGGCAGACAGAGGTTTGTTATTTTTGTGAGGATGCTATACATTTTATTTATCAACCAATGTTAGATACATAATTTTCTCCAAAACTATTACATTAGTACTCTGTAATACAGCAGACTCTGTTAACCAGAACTCAAGCAACCAGCAAAATTCTCCTGCCAGTTGCTTGAGATTTTTGTTGGTGGCTTGAGAGTGACAGCTGCTTGAGTTCCAGTTAACAGAGGGTCTACTTACATTTATCTGGCATCTATCAATCCCCACGGGTGCCAGTTAACTGAGAGGCTACTGTAACTTCTTTCTGCCCTTCTCTATAGCCCAGGAGACAGAATACATGTGTTGTCTCAATTTTAAAGTTAAGAAAACTAAGTAATGCATGACCTGCCCCTCCATCTCCAAACCGTTGCAAAGGCACTGGCTCAACCATTGCTGCTGTGTCTCACGTACCCAGGGTGAGGCCTCTGCATAAGGACATGACAACATTCTAGAAGGATGAGGTGTTAACATTACTAGCAATTAGAGTGATCCGGGTCTACAGTATTTAGAAGCTGAAGTGAGAGCATGCCACCTAGCCAGTTTGCCTGCTGCTTGGACTTAACCAATGTTTTGCAATACTCTCCTTCTATACTGTTAGGAAAGCTCCATTTGGGGACCAAAATGACCAGAGCCCAGGTCTCTAAAGGCCCTGGAAGAAATTAAAAAGTTCTAGATCCTCTGTGCTCACTGTTCAAAAATGATAAGAAGAAACTAATGTCACGTAGTGAACTCTCAATTCAAGGGGTCCAGCCATTTAAACTGGGTGTCAGGACCATGAGAATCTGTTTCTCATGCCCTCCTCTCACAGTAAGTCATGCAAAGTGACAGAGAAATTCTGTGTTAAGAAGGAACCATTTAGGAAAAACGAGTGTAATGAACTATGAACTCAGTCCTCCATTCCCACCTACCAGTTATACCAACTTTCCCCCAATGCCATTCACACAGCCCATCCACCCCTTCTTGGGGAGTGATTTGCTCTACCTTCCAGAAATAAGGGGTAGCAGTAATGAGTTAAATTGTGTCCTCCAAAAAGGTATGTTGAAGTCCTAAGCCCCAGTACCTGTGACTGTGACCTTATTTGGAAATAAGGTTTTTGTAGATGTCATCAAGTTAAGATGAAGGCATACTGGATTAGAATTGGTCCTAACTCCAATGATCTGTGTCCTTATAAGAAGACCCTGTGAAGACACAGGGACCCAGTAACACAACGGTGTGACTATGGAGGCAGAGATTGAGGTTATGCTGCCACAAGCCAAGGAATGACAAGGATTGCTAACAACCAGCTAGAACAGCATGGGATAGATTCTCCCTTTGGGCCCTAAGAAGGAAACAATCTTCTGACACTTTGATTTTTGAACTTCTGGCCTCCAGAACACTGTTTTGAGTCAACGGTTTGTGGGACTTTGTTATTGCAGTCCTAGAAGCAAGCAGCAGAAGCACCTGCCCGAAGTCATACGAAGCAAAGAAGGACCGTCTTCCTCATTCCCTGTCTCTATGCCACAGCTCTGACAGTGATGGAAGGGCGCTTGTACATGACAAAGTGCAAAAGTGAGCTTTAGAAATAGTCTCCCACACAGAGTCTCAGGGAAAACATGACTCATGGAAAGAATGGGCCTGAAGGAAATTTTTTTCCCCTTTAAATTGCATAAAGTGGGTTGGTCTTTGAGAAAACTTCTATGGCTGTAATGTGGTTCAGAAAAGAAAGTATTTTTATAGGTTAAGAGGGGAATTCCCTCTCGGTTTACCTAGTACCCAATCATTTTTATATGCGTTATAAAAAGGTGACCAATCTGAACATTTGCCTCATTCAGTTTACATCTTCATACTTATGGCCCCAAAAGTCCAGGTGTGCATGTTCTCTAATTTGTCTACGCATTGTTTAAGCACTAATTCAAGCATATATGGGAAAAAATACAGTGAAAAGCAGATCACTCTGTAATATTATTAGCTTAAGACAGAGTTTTGGCCATAATCGTTCATGTACCACACATTGCAACAAAATATAGAAGCATAATAAATTCACCCAAGTTTCCAGACAGATCTAATCGTAGGGAGAGGCACTATGCTAAACCTTCATTTCCTGCCAGTGTGTGTGTTTTCATTGGTATTAAATGTTCATATTTCTTTAAGACTTCAGATGTTATTTAGTCTGGCCACCAGGTAAAAAAAAGAAACTAGTCTAGACTTACTGATAAATGGAAAATTTTTTAAAATAATAACAGATTAATGCCCAAAGGCTCAACCTCAGAGCTTTTCCTCAGAAAAGCTTTTGGGGAAATATGAAAACATTATTTCTCTGCCAAAAGTCCAACATTAAGCCAACCAACTCTCAGCTGTAGCAGCCTACAGCTTCTTCCCTCCGATCTTTAAAATTCACTAATTTATTAATTATGAATGGAACACAAATTAGTTTTATTATAATTCTACTCTTTATTGTTTTTTGTCTTCAACTATTTTTGAGTTTCTCCTTTTATAGTCTGACCAGACATACCATTTTAAAAGGGACAGAAAACAATGATACTGTCCTGTTTCAAATGGTACTCACGGTCAGCCTCATCTCACTGGGCTAAGTTCAAGGTGTCAGTAGGTTTACCGTTGGAAATGGGACCGTACTGTTGTTTTCTGTCCTGTTTAAAACAGTATGTCTGGTCAGCCTACCTTTTGTTCCTACTTTCTAACTTCCTTATTTGAATATTTAGCTCTTTAATGAGCTTGCTATAATGAATATATATAGAATCCTGAACTCAACAAAGACAGAATATACTTTCTCTTCAAATACATAGAACATTTGCTCCCCCTGACATTGGGCTATGTCCCAAAGGAAGCCTCAACACATTTCAAAGAGAACACATTTTCTGACTACAAAGCAATTAAAATGGAAATAAATAATAAGAAAAAATATTTGAGGAAACTTAAAGGTACACTTCCAAATAACTTATAAATGAAAGAAGAAAGCACATGGAAAATGCAACATTCACAAATGCCCCCAGAGTTCCCTGATGGTGCAGTGGCTTAAGGCTTCGACGCTGGCGCTGTCAGCGTTGCGGCCTGGGTTCGATTCCCAGTCAGGGAGCTTCCCACATACCAAAAAGCAAAAAAAAAAAAAAAAAAAAATTGCCCCCAAATGTGTACACACTTTAAGAAAGGAAAAAACTGTATTAAAATTGCAATACTCAATATATACCGATAACAAAAGATGAACGAATACAAGTCACATTTGATGTATTGTGGTGCTCCAGCGACCAAACGTGCTTCAGGCATTTTCTCCTGTCCTGCCTGTCATGTTAATCATTTGATTAGCGCCATCTTTTGAGTGAATGTCATACTACACATTGCGACCATAATTGAATTTAACTTCAAAAGGTAATACATAGATAACATCTCTAAAATGTATATATATATATATTTTTTTTTGCCACCCTCAGTACATGCACATAGTAAAACACCCTAATCAAGACATAAAGAATGCAAAGTATTGTTTTTAATTCCACTCTACTGAGGTTCCCATCAGATAATAAATAATCTAACAAAATAACTTCTGTATATAAACTGGTTAATTTTACCAATTATCAAGGTTACCATTTGTTGTTTTTTTCTTTATCTTTTTTCCTTCCAAATAACCCTTACATCTATCCCCTCTTTCCTAGCCTCTTCTCCAACAGACTTTCTATTCCCCTACATGCTTAAATATCACATCTCTCCTATCCCCTGTTTTGACTATAATGTTTCTCCCCCATCGTCTGCCAATGCTTTCTTATCACTCCTCACATAAAATGCAAATCCCTGAAATAAGCCCATTGTCCCAATCCCTATTCTCTGGTGACCGGAAATCTCTTCTAAGAAGTTTTCCCTGATTAAATCAAATTCACCTTTCACCCCACACTTTTTTTACATCTGTCTGTGGACATTGGATCATGATTTCTCATTCTCTATAAAATACATATTCACTGATTGGAATACAATTTTTCAACAACATACCAATGTTAGGAAGTAAAATGGAAAGACCTGGGATTTGGGATCAGACAGCCCACATTTAGATTCTAGTTTTATTATTGTGTGATCCCGGGAAAGTAACTTGGTTTCTCTGGGTCTTCCTTGTCAGTAAGTATTGGGAATGTTAACACTTAACTTCCAAGTTATGAGGACAGAATGGAACAGTGTGTGTGTAAAAGTCCTATACAGGGGCTGGCACATAGTTATTTCTTAATAAATATTAGTTTCCTCCATTTCCTGCCTTTCATATATTTGTTGAGCTTATTACCCATCAAGCTGGAAGTTGCTTTAGCATTTTACAACTGCTTGCAATTAAAAGCACCAGCTCAAATTTCTTACATAGTGGATATTCAGACGTGGGATGAAGTTGTACACACCCCACTTCCCTCCTCGCTCTGTCAGTGCTCCTACCCGTCATTAGGCTGCTCAAGGAAGTATCACTTCTCAAGGACTCACAATGTCACTGTAGGCCGCACATCAGAAGGAAATCTCTGGGTTCTAGAGCAAAATGCCCCACCAAACAAAGAGAAGGTTCCAGCTAGAGACAACAGGTACATTAACTGGGAGCACCTCCTCACCTGCCAGAACCAGTTAGCCTGAAGCAGGATAAAGCTTGACCGCAGAAGCTCCAAAGTCACATTGGAGCGTATGAAGACCTCCATGAAGGCAATGAGGCCTGTCAGAAAGATGACCAAGACCAGTAGCTGGTGCACGAAGATGTCTAGCATTTCCCGGCCATGAGTGTGGTTGTAGAAAATAAAAGCTGGTAGAAGGAAAAAAAATAGTTTGTCTTTTTCAATGAAACCACTGTCTAAAGTACCTGATAACCACTTCTTCCCACAATAATGGCATTTTTAGAATCATCACTACCTCTTTAGAATGGAATCTTTGAGACTTAACACTCCTTTTCCCTTCCCCGGCATTTATTCTCTCCTCCAACACATCATGACATTTTCAACGATATTTCAAAGCAGCTTCTATGAAGGAGGGTATATAATAAGCATTATGGGGGTGAGGAGTAGAGTTAAGGTGAGTACACAGATGAATGAGACAAAGTCTCATCTTAAGGAATTCAGTCCACTGGAGCACTGGAGGAAGCAAAAATATACAAAAATCATAACAGTGGACTTTCATGGGTATGACAAGATACTGTGGAAGCTCCCCAAAAGTAGTAACTAACTACCATATTTTGCCATGTATAATGCACTCCCACATATATTGTACAACCACGTTTTGGGCTCAAACTTACAGGGAAAAAATTTTTCATTTAAAATTTTTAATTCAAATTTTTATTTGTTCAGATTTAGATACTTGTTTTTGGTATTATAAAAGAATTTTAGCATTTATTTTTAACATTATTCATATATGGAATATAAAACTGAAAGCAACAAAGAAACAAAAACTCATGGACACAGTCAATAGTTTAGTGGTTAGTGGTTACCTGAGGGTAAGGATGGGAGGGGTGGGAAAGGAGGGAGGGGGAGTCATGTATGTGGTGATGGAAAGAGAACTGACTCTGGGTGGTGAACACACAATGCAGCACATGGACAATGTATTGTAGAATTGTACACCTGGAACCCATGTAATTTTTACTAATCAATGTCACCCCAATAAATTTTACAATTAAAAAATGATTATTGTATTCCAGGATATTATTTTGCATATGGATATTGTTACTGATTTCTAGAGTTATGCTTTTAACTCATAAGCATAAATAAAAGAAGTAAAAACATTTATATAGATTCAGAATCAATACTACCCATGTATATAATGCGCATCCTTATTTTTCCCCACAAATTTGGGCAAAAAAGTGTGCATTATACACAGGAAAATATGATATATTTTTAAATCCCTTGGGTGGATTCCAGCTTCAGTTTCATCTTTTTCATTTAGATGAGGATGAAAAGATGTTCATTCAAAATATCATAACACCCTGAGATTGCAAAACTCATGCTGTTGGTTGCTGGTGCCCCTCTTTTACATAGTTCTTGTTCTCAAATAGGGGTCGTCAAAAGTTCTTATCTTCACATGTGGGAGGCAAGATGCACAGTTAGGACTGCCTCCTGATAATTTGGGGCTTTTTAGTTCCATAATTAATCTATTCCTTCCAAGTGCAATAAATGAAAGCAAGTCATTAAACAATCGTTTTTAGTATTTCCCTACTGAACAAAAAATAAATGTTGTTTTTCATTAATATCTCAAAAACAGGACCTTATATTTTTATGTGATGGGACTTTTGAATCTTACTTACCATGCAATGGAGGGATTTTACTATGTCAATATGGAAAAGGTTAGTTAGTAGGTGGTAGAGAAAACTACTGTGCTGTGAGTGTCTCTTCACACTTCACTCTTCTGAGCTCTGGTACAGTTGTTAAAAACTGAAATAATTATAATCTTCAGGATAAGCCAGAAATAAGTAACCGTAGTAGGTGGTTCTTTAAAACAGATGTAAAATGTGAACAGAACACTCTGAATGATTGTGCATGTTCAGTTTTATTAAAGGAGTTGGTAGAGAAGGAAAACCTTTGGCATCCTGCCTAGGGCATTAAGTAGCTCGCCATGGCCCAAGTAGGTGACCGTATGGATCAAGGCTGCACCAGGACACTAAAGGAATATGATTATAAAGGGCTAGAAGAATGATCTATGATAGTGAAAGGTACAGGAAAATACTGACTCATACTTACCCTCCACAAACAAAGCATTTGCCATCATTAACCTGGTTAAGGAGGTAGGAAGTGAACTGATGGTGGAACACAAGATGTTTGTCAAACCCAGCAGCCCAAAGAAGAAATACATGGTGAAATGATGCCAGCCCAGGAGTTGGACCCACTCGCCCTTTTTATAGTCATATAAGGAAAGGTGGGGTCCTCCAACAATGAACTGTTCTGCGAGCATACCTGTAGGAGAACATATTAAAGTTTTAGCAAACCAATACGTAACTTCACCAAGGAAACAGGAAGATGTAGGGAGATTAGCCTTCTGCTTAGTCTAATTTAGTGTCCTTTGATGACATTGATTTCTCTTTCTCAGCTATTGCCTAACAGCTGAACACCGGTGCTTTAGGCTTGTTTTAAGGGTTTGAATGCTGGTTTGGATAACCACTTTCAGTCAAAGATAACCAATTTAGTCAAACAGCTATTTCAGATATTTAACGCTGATTATCTTAGTTCCTATTTTAATCTAATGACTAATGACATGGATGGATCTGGAGATTACCATGCTAAGTGAAATAAGTCAGACAGAAAAAGTCAAGAACCATGTGATTTCACTCATATAGATATAAAACTGAAAGCAACAAAGGAACAAGACAAACAAAGAAACAAAAACTCATAGACACAGACAACAGTTTAGTGGTTACCACAGGGTGAGGGGGAAGGGGAGTAGTAGAGGAGGAAGCAGGGGGTGGCAGGGTCCAATAAAAAGAAAGAAAATACTCCAAATGCCTCCATAGAGTATCATTTTTCAACTTATTATAGTTCATTTAGTCTGATGTCCCTTTTACAATACGGAATCTAAGATAAAACACATCATTTCCATTGTATCTTACTTGTACAGAATATTGGTTAAGCAATAAATAGATAAAAAATAAATTTAAATACTCACATGAAGCCCATGCTAGTGTACTGGACAGCACACATCTAGAATGTATTAGTTAAAGAAAAGCCTACTTGAAAAAAGTGTAAAGAGTATGATTCCCTTAAAAACAATATAAAAAATAATTTAATGACTAAATAAATGCTGACTGATTTGGATTTTAGATTTGTAAGATCAGTACTTTAGAAGCTGGTTACTTCTTACACACTATAACTCTGATAGCTGCCACAAAGTAGGGAGTTGTGCTTGGTTCAGTATAAAAATACTAGAGTACAGTTTTTCCACAATTAAGGACAACTAAGAAAGCAAACACAGATGTAGCATATGGTCTCATCACTATACCAACTTTTAAACAATCTTAAAGATGCTGCTTTATTTGTTAATCTATAGAATTTGGCAAGAAAATTTTTATCTTTGGAAGTTACCACTCTATAATTTGATGGCCATGGCAAAGTCCTACTGCCATGAATTAAGCATGAAGAAATCCAAAGGAAAATTGGGAAATTTTGCTCTTCATAAAGGACAGACTGAAGTGAAATTAAAAACACAGAATATTTTCACATAATCTTATAGTCAATGGAAAGACCTTAGATGTTATCTGACCTAACTTCCCTCTGCAATTTAGAAATCACATGAAAAGAATGAAAGGAGAGTCTTCAGCCTGACCCTCTGTTGAGCCTATCAACAATGTTTTGTTTTGTTTTTCTTGGTTTGGTTTGGTTTTTTCTTTTGGGTGTTGTGTGTGGGTGTGTGTGTGTGTGTGTGTGTGTGCAAGTGCGTGCAATGATTTATTATTGGAGATTTCCCACAATCACTTGACTATTTTGATACCATTTTTAAACTTATTCTATAAATGAAATTTACCTTGATTGGGCAGGCAAGCTAATTATGACGACTAACTCATTTAGAAATAGGCCTTTATATAAACATAAAATATCACCTTCTAACAATTATATCAGGTAGAAATTACAAAGAATATATGTTCAGAGATATTTTTAAATAAACATTTCATTTTAGTAATTTCTTGATTTGATATTAAATCTTTTCTTTGCATGTAAAAATACCCAAAAGTAGAAAACATAATACAGAAATAGTCCACTCACCAATTACAGCCATGCAGATTATTGTGACTCCCTCCAAAATCTCCATTCTAAAGAATAATGCTTTGGAAACCAGGTATGAAGTCCTCTTGTGCTTTTTGCTGGCATACTTCAGAATGCTCTTTAGAGCCCACCAAGTACCAATGATAAAGAAGAAGCTTCCAGGAAGGGCATGGCCTTTGAAACTTCCCATGACTACCAAGATAAGAACATATAGAAGATGAAGACATTTTATTTCCAGAATTTAACCAAACATCGTGTATTCCCATAAAGTACACTATCTTCTGATTAAAGGAAACAGATCCACAATAATATCAAAAATACCAATACACTTTTTTGAACACTTACTTTATTCTAGGCACTGTGTTAAGTGTCACACATGAATGAGATCTCTAATGTAATTTTTACAAAATACCCATGAATGAGGGATTAAGTCCCATTTTCAATAGGGATATCAGTTTAGAGAAGTTAAGTGATTCACCTAAATCTCACAACTATTAAACAAAAGTTTCAATGTTTTTAACAGAGGACCCAAAAAGATTTCTTGAAATGATAGTATGTACTCCACCATACAGTTATATTTTAAACATATTTGAAGAAAATATGTTTATTTTCTTTTATGTTTAAAATTTGAAATAATATAAAATTGCCTATAATTTTTTTTAAGTAGGTAATTTCAAAGTATCAAGATTCAAGTGTAGAAGAGACCATTAGTGCTCATCAAATATCTGTGTGCTCCTCCACACTTTCCCCAGTCTCCAATCCAGTTCAATCAGAACCATATTTCTAGTTTTGGCCCATGGGTGGTGGCATTATTGCTTCCAGGCTGAGTCAGTTGAGAGCCTAGCCTACATGACCTCTTTTACTCTCTCTTCTCCTGCTGGGGCAATCTTGACATGGCACTTCTGCAACAGATTTTGTAAGAAACAGCCCTTGATTGTGCTAAGTCATTGAAACATTGAGGCCTAATAGCTTAATCCACCTGGTAACCCAGACAGATACCAAGGCAAATCAATTGTAAATGTTATTTATGATCTCTACATGTTGGCACAATAAAAAATAGAAGTGTTCTTCTTTTTTAAAATTTTCAATTACAGTTGACATTCAATATCATGTTGTACTAGTTTCAGGTGTACAACATAAACAAGAAATATCCTGCCTTTCGGTCAGTGCTATAGAAAATCAGCCTTGATAGTAAGTTGAGTTTTGAATTATGTGAGCAGCCTTTGTTCAAATGTAATATATGATCAATGGAATAATGAAGAGAAAGTTTATAATCATCCTTGTGAACCTTACTATTAAAGGGGATTTTAGTATTTTCCCAGCCCAGCAGACTTCTTTATCTGCTTAGGTGGGTACTGGGCCTCTCAATTCAGGGTAGGCCCCTTTAGGTGACTTCCACATCCCTCTGATACAACTGTGAGATTTCAAGATGGACTGTGAAGCTGACTCAGATGATAAAAGTCTTTTAATATATCTAGTCGAGACCCCAGATGGACATTTCAGCACATTCCCAAATCATCCAATCAACCAAAAGACTCTGACTCAATATATCACATAGTGCAACTTGCTGGTTCTTGTCCTAACACTGATTTTATTAGTGGAATGTTTTTGGGGATGTCTCTTAATGTTTCTGAGCCTTAGTTCTTAAAAGGAGGTAGACTAGATAATACCTGGAGTTTCTTGCTGTTCTAACATTCTGTGATTCATTATCCTAAGCACTGACTTCCTCATAGTGTTACAGAGTTCTATTTGTCTTGGCTTAGGCAACCCTATGAGATTGAAACATAATTCTATGTGGGATTGAAAAATATATCCAGACTGCAAACTATTTTAACTTCTCTGGGGGAAAAATGATATGTTTTAAGGAGCCTTAAAGGTTTTATATTCCTTGGTACTGGAAACCCACTTCCAGGAATTCATCCTAAAGATATAACTATAAATTTAGGCAACCAAGTTAAACACTTTATACACACACACACACACACACACACACACACACACATATATATATAGTATATACGTGGGGTGCCAAAAAATGTATACATATTTTAAGAGATATTATCTATGTATTACTTTTCAAAGTTGAATTGAATTACGGTAGCAATGTGTAGTATGACATTCACTCAAAAGATGGTGTTAATCAAATGAAGGCTTGCATTGCCATGTGTCAGGCAGGACAGTCAAAGAACATGGCGGAAGCATGTTTGTCATTCAAGGCGCACAAGACCATTTTGAAGCGGTATTTGAAATTTGAGAACATTGTTTCTCCTACGTTCTCCTGACTTAATGCCCCTTGACTTCTACCTATGGGGGACCTTAACGGATGTGATGCACTGTAGAAAACTGGCTACACTGGTCATACTTTGGAAAGAAATTAAAATGGCATGCATAGCAATACAATTGAACACTTTGGTCAACATTGCTCAAGTAGTAGTTTGCCATAATCAGAAGCATCTGGATGCTGATAGTAATCAGCGCACGCCTTATAATTGCAGAAGTGTAATGTGACTTGTAGTCATCTTTTGTTATCGATACATAGTCTTACAATTTTAATACAGTTTTTTCCTTTCTTATAATGTGTATGCATTTTTTTGGCACTGTGTATGTGTGTGTGTGTGTTCATATATAATTACATAATGATTAAATGAATTTTGTAGCTACTAAAACTAAAGTTTTCAAATAACTTAAATGATAGGAGACAATATTTAACGAAAACAATAGGATTTTTAAAAATTGAGAAGAAGGGGCTTTGGCTTCAGACTGACTAAACATGAATCCCAACTTTACTACTTAGTAGCTACATGACTTAGAACAAGTTATTTAACCTCTAAATGCCTCAGACTTCTCCTCTGCAAAATGAGACAAATAACAGTACCTACCTTGTAAAATTCAGGTGAGTTACTCCAAAGCAATTAACACACAATACTATTGAACAATGTCATGCTATCCTTAACCCACCTCAAACTACCAAAGTAAAACAAAAGTAAACCCAGATGAGAAATTTTACTTAGATACTAACTATTGAAAAGCAAGAAGCATCTATATAAATCTCTTGTCCATCATTCATGTACAGCCTATAACATTTCTCCTGCTATTGTCTTACAGGGTTACTAGAATCTTCTGTGGTTATTTAATTCCTTCATTCCAATTACAGAATAAGCTTTTTGAAAGCAGGAATCATTAATCCATTTTTTTCTACTCACCCATTGTACCAGGATAGTGCCTTAATCACTATGAAGTTCTAAATTAATAAGACTAACTAAGTCCTTCTTTTAAGTCAGGATCATATATTTATAAAATATCTCCACTCTGATGTCTCAAAGGCCACTTATACTCAACATATCCCAAAATTTAACTAATCATAGTATCCACCTACACACTGCCAGAAAAGAATTTTTCCCCAGTTACCTATTTTGGTTCACAATACTACCATTCACCCACTTGTCCAAATTCAAAACACGAACATCGCCTTAGAGTTCACCTATGTCCCTGAAAATTAATTGGTTATTGCAATCCATTGCCTCTACTGCCTAATTGTCCCCTGCCCCAAATTTGGCTGACTTCCACTAGCCCTTTCAATTTTGTCTGCTTGGGAAATCCTCCCTGATGGTCAGGACAGAAGAGAGACCCTCCTATATCGTCTCAAGGTGCTCAGTTCTCACTTTAATGAATTCTTTGTGTGATTAGTAATTGAAGGTCTGTCCTCTTCATTCACCTCTATGTTCACTACTGTATTGTGAGAGCCTATGCAGCAAACAGAGGAGCCTCCCAGAGGGTAGAAGCCTCCGTTTTTTTCAGGATCCTGGTTATTAAAAAAGGAAGAAAATGCCAAACAAAGTTACAAAAACTGTGGCTGTTTTTAAATGTTTAAATGTAGCTAATATGTATGTTCAACACACACATAAAATATATTACTTATGTTGAAGATAACATGAAAATTTACATTGGGGCCCTTCCTAAATGTGTAGCTATAGGCCTAACAATCTTACTGGCTTACCTCCATGACCAGCTAACATGTTCTTGCTGCCCCAAGGGCGGTGCATATCTCAACTCAGCGATTGGGCTGTGATAGGGAGGCAACAGGGAGTGGTTGAAGGTTTCTGAAGAGGGATAGGAGGTAATCAGAGTTGGGGGGGGGCGGTGATGAATCTTTGTTCCTATTTCAGTTACAGAATTTCTGTATTTCTAGCCTTTTAACTTAAAACAATCAATAATTCCAATCATTCACTGTTTAAAAGACCAGAACCAAACTATGTCAAAGCAGGCTTGCTGTGTTTGCTTGGCTAGGGAACCCAAAAATCTCAGTTGCTCCTGGCAATGAAAATGGTATTCATTTTATTTTACTTTCATTGTGGAGAGAAAAAAAAAGCCCAAATCTTCAAATATCACTTCACGGTCATCTCCTAGAACATCATTATCCATAAACCTATTTTTCGTTCCCTACTTCACTATTGCCTGCAGATATAACTCATTGCTTATAAAAGCAAAGTACTCCAGAGTCTGATTAGAAGAGCAGACACAGTTCCCTGGGAAGGAGAACACAGGGCTTTTCTCATTCGCAAAGCAGAACATACCTGCCAGACAGTCAGCAGAAACCTCAGGAAAAACCTCCAAGAAAGGAAACAAAAAGGTCTTTCTTCAGCCTCCTCTCTGCCTGATGTCAGCACTTACAATCTTATAAAGTGAAATTGGTTTACCCAACCCTAAAAGGGTCAAGTTTCATCACTGGCTTCCAATTGCAGTTCATCCTAAATATTCATACTCTTTCCCCATCCAAAAAAATCCCTCAGCTCCTAATGACACCAAACATCATCCTCTGGGCTAGGATGAGATATGAATCCTGATATCCTATTCATCCCTTTTTTCTGACTGCCCCCCAACACACACACACATTTTCTCTTTCTCTCTCTCTCTCTCTCTCTCTCTCTCATTCCACCCAAAAGGGAAATAATTTTAAATTCTAGCACTTAGAGGTAATATTGGGCCAATCCCAAGATCTAAATCAGGTATTAAGTATTAATTCTCATTAATTCTCAGTGTTACAGCCCCATAAACCACAGACTAGGCCTGTGCACAGAAAGAGTAAAGAACTAAAAATAGCTCAGAGAAAGATATTCTACAGTTTTGGTGGGGGTTTTTTGTTTGTTTGTTTTTGGTGGAATCTCAACCAAATTTCTAACTTCAATATAAAACAAATACCATGGGGAAAAACATAAACTAAAATTTCTTCTAGAGCCGCCACCAAAATAAAGCATTCCTAAACCCTAATTAATGACTCAAATTTTAAGACACATTTGTAAATTCCAAATATACTAAATCAATTTCAACTATTGCTTGAGTGTCACTTCACCATTGCCTTAACACTCAAAGAAAGTATATGCGTACACAAACAATTTAGCTTTAAATTGTTTTGATTCTCCATCATTCTGTCAAATTTCAACTGTTTTGAAAGAATTTTCTTGGTTAAGCTATCCTTACCTTCACACTTCCCTCAATGTCAAGTCCAACTCAATTCTCTTCTTCCAAGAATTTGCAATGGTTCTGGTCTCAAGAAGGAAAAGCAGATATTGATTGGTCTAAATCTAAAACTTCCTCCTTGGAGACTAAATCAATATTCTCATATCTTTCAGCACCACCAAGTCGAGCAGATAAACCTTCAGCATGTCACAATGTCTGCATAAATATGAATTGGGAAACCACACCCTTTTGAATATCATACCTTCCTGTCTAAACCTGTGCCACTGAGGATTTCCCAATGAGATTCACCTTGTAACTCCACCCACATGACCACGAGCCTCAGTCATGTACCACCTGCTGTGAGGACCAAAGTCAGTGGAGCATGCAATCTTTGCTATCTCTCTTTTAAGCCACCAAAATGAATGTAAGACAAAGGGAATGGTTATGGCAGCAGTAACAAAATAGAGTATATTTGATAAACCCTATAAAGACGAAATCATTTCCCAACATACAGTGCCTCAAGCAAGAGATTGCTGCAGGTGTCAGGGTTGGAGTTATGACCAAAACCAAAGTTACAGGAATTAAAAAAATATGATGTACACTATTGCTATAGGTCAATAATGAAGCTCACTCATCCTCAAGAAATTCCCAATTTGGTAGAAAAATCAGTGCATAAATTATTCCAAACTAATATAAGGCTTGCACAAAGTGAAATGGGGACAAAGAAGAAGCAACATTCTGACTCTAACCTACAGCTGTTATCCTGTCTGTATGCAAGTTCCATTTTTCCTCTCAATGTTAAACCCTTGGTGAGCAAGGGCCTTTCTCCTTATAATGTTTTGCACCTAGTTAGTACTCAACAAATAACCAATAAATGATGAGCTCCTGCCTGGGACCTCATCTCCCTGAAACATTGACCTGGTGGCAATCAGAAACAGCTATAGTGGTTAGTTAAATGCTGACCCCTGAACCTTTCTTCAGATCTACCAAATGAATCAGAAAGGGGAGGCCCAGGAGTCTACCTTTTTAACAAACACTTGGTAGTTGATTTTTTTCTTTTTAAAGTTTATTGGGGTGACATCAATTAGTAAAAATTACATAGGTTCCAGGTGTACAATTCCACAATACATCATCTATGTGTTGTGTTATGTGTTCATCACCCAGAGTCAGTTCTCTTTCCATCACCATTTTTTGACTCCTCTTCTACCCTACCCACCCCTCAGATAACCACTAACCAAGGGGCTAATATCTAAAATATATTTTAAAAACTTGTACAACTCAACAACAAAATAACAAACAATCCAATTAAAAAATGGGCAGAGGACCTGAACAGACACTTCTCCCAGGAAGACCTGCAAATGACCAACAAACATATGAAAAAATACTCAATTTCACTAGCTATTAGGGAAATGCAAATCAAAACCACAATCAGCACCTCACATATGTTAAAGTAGCTATTAGCAACAAGACAAGGAATAACAAGTGCTGGAGAGGTTGTGGAGAAAAAGGAATTCTGCTGGTGGGAATGCAAACTAGTACAGCCAATATGGAGGTGCCTCAAAAATGAAGAATAGAGTTGCCTTATAATCCAGCGATTCCACTTCTAGGTATCCACCCACAAAATTTGAAAACCTTAGTCTGCAAAGATATATGCACCCCAATGTTCACCTCAGCACTAGTCACAGTGGCCACATCGTGGAAACAGCCAACACGTCTTTTGATAGATGACTGGATAAAGAAGCTGTGGTACATATACACAATGGAATATTACTCAGCCATAAGAAAAGATGAAATAGGCCCATTTAGACAACATGGATGGATCTTGAGACCATCATGCAAAGTGAAATAAGCCAGACAGAAAAAACCAAGAACTATATGATTTCATTGATATGTGGAACACAAAGCTAAAAAGCAACAAAGAAACAAACATGAATGGACACAGTCAATAGTCTAGTTGATTTTTATGTATCTTGAGGTTTGAAAGCCAAAGGCTTAGAGTGTGTGGAGACAAGACACCAAGACACTAAGATTTTAATGTAACCTCCTCATCAGCACACCCCAGAGGGCATCTGTCACCCATCAATGTCGTAAACCTTGATGTGTTTGCTCATATCAGGCTTCATATTGGGCAGAGGTTGGTGGCTCAACAGCTGCTCCTGAGGCCAGAGTAATAATCTGGGTCTGTCACAAGACATTAGCCATTCTAGAGTGCTGTCATTCTAGTTGCTTTATTTTAATTTATCATATATTATTTTGTTTCATTTTGATCTCTTGTATATATCCTTACCTCTTATTTCCATACCTTTCCCAATCTTTTAATGACTAAAACCACACATGTCACATGGATGAGTCTTAACCAAACATTCAGAATGACAAATAGGACTGTAAATTTGAAAATATGAGAGAGGATGGGGCAATCCTTACACTTATTTCTTAAGAAATAAAACCAACAAATAGAAAGTATGAACAAATGTCACGTTGCATCACCTGCCTGTAACCAACTCTTCAAAGTAAATAGAAGCCTAGACTGTTTCTGTTAGTAGAGTTGTACCTGAGATGTGAAGGGAGCTAGCATTCATTAAACATTGACTATGTGCTAATAACTTTTCAGCTATTCTATCTTTAAGGTGACTCAAGAAAGTATTATTTCTATCACAGTATGAGGAAACTGAGACTCCAAGAGATTTATTGACCTACTCTAATTCACAGAATAAAGACCAGCGCTAAGATTCCAAGTTCCTTACATATTAGATTCAAAATCTCATACTATTCCCCTTGAGAAGGGTAATGACTAGAAAAGGTTTGTAAAAAGCCCCAACAAATAGTCTTCCTCAATCATCTTTGAGTTGGTTTAACACTGTAGAGAAAGTGCTTCTCCTGGGACGTTTTACCATTGCATTGTTAGCACATGTAAAGGAGGTAAAACTTTGCACATAGCCTGAGTATTTATTCACCACTGCTGTAGTCAGAGTGCACAGGACAGACAACAGAAAGGAAAGATGGGCTAAGTAGTCTACAAGGACTATATATGACAAAGGTCTATGCTAGAGATGAGTATCAGTGATGTGATAAGAGCCTAAAGAAGACATTCTATAGTTTCAGGCTTCATGCTGCTTCACAAGTTCAAGTCAATGAACAACGAATCAGTATTTCATATATTAAGGATCTGCTTCAAGCTATAGGGACTCCATAATGAGCAACTATATCCATTTTCTATCACTGCTATAACTCAGGTGGTAAAAGCTCTCTAATTTCAAAGGCTCGTGTGATTAAATTGGGCCTGCCAGAATACTCTCATCTCAATGTCATTAATTTGATCACCTCTGCAAAAATCCCTTTGCCATGTAAGGGATTTTGCCATAAATTCCAGGAATTAGAACATGGGTGAGTGGGGACATTATTCTGTCTACCTCTACAACATATAAGGGTTTACAGTGCATCAGGATAAAGAAGACAACACATAAGACTGTGATACAAAATAGATGAGTTAAGATTTATGGTAAAGAAATAAAATAATAGAAGTATACTGAGTCCCTCCATTTAATTCAAAAATGGGAGAAAGGTAGATGACAGGATATATTAGGATCATTTGAGCTGGGCCTTGAAGAATGAGTAGTATTTTGAAAGGTGGAGTTACAATGGAAGAGCATTCCAGACATACGGAACAGCATGAATAAATTCATGGTAGCAGAAACATACAGGAGATATTGAAGTCACTTCTACCATAGGAGTAGGAGACAAAAGAAAATACAGTCAGAAGTTCTACACATATGAGAAGGTGGTAAGTAGCAGAAATTATAATATAAATTACCAATAAGTGGCAAAAACTCTTTTTACAACTATGTCTCTAGTTATAGACAAAAATTAAACTAGATCCCTACCTCACACCAGATTCAAAAATACATTCTTGGTAGTTTAAAAACCTAATTGTGAGAAATAAAATTTAAAACATTTTAGAAGAAAATATTTGAAAAGTTCCTCATGACCTTGGGATAGGTAAAGATTTTTTAAACAAGATATAAAAGCAAAATAGTAAAGAAAAAAATGGACAAATTTGGTATCAAAAATTTAAACTTTTATATATGAATGATAGGGAAACACAGGTAAAAATGTTCAACATCATTAGTCATTTTGGAAATGCTAATTAAAACAACAAATAATCATACATATCCACTAAAATGGCTAAATTTTAGGACTGACAATACCAAGTGTTAGCAAGGATATGGACCCACTGGACTGCAGGTGGGAACACAAAATGGTACAGCTCCATTGGAAAACAGTGTAGTGTTGCTGAAAACTTAAACATGCACTGACAATTTGACCCAGCAATTCCACTCCTAGGTATTTACCCAAGAGAAATTAAAATGATGTCCACACAAAGATTGGTATATGGATATTCATAGTAGCTTTATTTATAATAACAAAAACCTGGAAGTAAACCAAATGCCTATCATCTAGTGAATGAACAATCTGGCACATCTCTTAAGTAAAAAGGAACAAACTACTGATATAAAAATCTGGATGAACCACAAAAGCATTGTGCTAAGTGAAAGAAACCAGACACAAAAGAGTATATACCACATAGTCTCAGATATTAATATATGAAATTCTAGAAACCACAAAACTATAATGATAAAAAGCAGTCCAGTGGTTGTAAGGGGAAAGGAGATTGGCTGTAAGAAGCACAAACGACATCTCCAAGATGATGAAAATAATCAATATATCATATTGAATGTAAAAAATAATTACATAAGCGTATATATATTTGTCAAAACTCATCAAATTACACACTGAAAATTTATGGGTGAACTTTATTACATACAAGTTATACTTCAATGAAGCTTACTGAAAAAGGAGAACAGACACTTCTGCCTCCATTCTCTCCTGCAGCTTAGAATACGACTGCAATGGCTAGAGCTCTGACAACTATTTTAGATGATGAGAATAAGGCCCATCTCTAAGGGAAGGAACATGAAAGAGGCTTATTCTTGATGACTTTGTGGGTCTATCATTCCATCCATGAAAATCCCATTTCCCTATTTTAAGGGGTGTGAAAATGACATTCTGTCATGTATAAAAGCAAAACATATATATTTAAATCCATTTTATGTAACAAAAATCGTAAAGCTTCTACACGTCAAAATTATAGCTAATATTTATTGATTGCTTTCTGTTTACTAATCTCCATTTAAGCAAGTGCTATGCATTTTAACTCATTTAATCTTCACAAGAAACCTCTAAAGCAGATACTACTGTTACTTCCATTTTGCAGATGAAGAAATTGAGACAAAGTTCAACAGGAACTAAAATGCCCAAGGTCATGCAGGTGATAAGTAATGAAACTGGGATTTCATAACCAGCCTTGGGTCTATAGTATCTCTACCACAATGATACCATAAATAAAGTTAAAAGACATATGATAGAAAAGATATTTGCAATAAATGTAAATGAAGAAGGCTGAGCAGCCAGAATGTAATTTTTAACTAGAAATCAGTTAGAAAAAAAGAAACTACTCCCCGCCCCACTATGGGCAAAGAATAAGAACAGACAATTCAACACAAGGCAAAACCTTAATGTCTGATAATTATATGATAAGATGCTCAATTTCACTAGAAACCAAAGAAAACTAAAGTTAAAGCAGAGATAATTTTTCACTTATTAGGTTGTCAAAATTAAAAAGATCTATTATATCAAGTGTTCTAAGAATATGAGGAAACAGGAACACTCATATGCTACTAGAAGTATAAACTGGCATTAGTAATTTGCCAAGCAATTTGACAGTAGTTAGCATAGTTGAAAGTGCACATACCCCATGACCAGCAATTCCATTTGTAGTATGTACTCTAGAAAGCTCATATACATATTCACTTGGATATATCAAGAAAAAAAAAGTTCATTGTTGCATTGGTTATGGTAATGGAAATAACCTGAACATCCATCAATAGAGAAAAGAAAAAAAATTACATGAAGTAACATACAAGGGCTGTCTGGAAAGTATCAAGCCATGCACTATGAAAAACAGAGGCATTTATTTATGGCTAGATTTCTCCAAGCATCCCTCATATACAATAAAATATACTACAGCAAACACATTTTAAAAAAGCATTATATCTATATTTAGCAACAAGGATAGATTTTTAAAGCATGAAGTTGAATGAAAAAAGCAAGTTGCAAAATACTATTCATTGCTCATGTACATATATGAATATAAAGGTATAAAAGCAAGGATATGCACTGATAATAGCAGTTTCCTTCAGCAAAGGTGAAGAAAAATAGAACTGAGTGACGTCCAAAACATTCAACCATAATATTTTATATCTTTTATTTAAAAGAAAGAAAAACTTGAAATAAATGATATAAAATGTCAGTTCTACATGGTGTGTGCCATATTATTTTTTGTGTTTTTCATTATATTTTTAAATTAATAGACTTTATTGTTAGAGAAGGTCTAGGTTTATAGGAATTGAGTGGAAAATCCAGAGTTCCATGTTTTCTCTCCCCACTGCTCACAGTTTCCTAATAATTAACATCTTGAATTTGTGGTACATTTGTTGTAATTTATGAACCAGTCTCGATACATTATTATTAACTAACGTCCATAATTTACATTACAATTCAAAATTTGTGTTTTACAGTTCTATACATTTTGACAAATGCATAATGTTATGAATCCATCATTATAGTATCATACAGAATATGCCACAAAAATCTCCTGTGCTTCTCCTAGTCATACCTCCCTTCCTCCCTCTGAGACCTTGGCAAACACTGATCTTTTTACCATAGTATGACTTTTCCAGAAATCATTGAAATTTATTCAAATAACTATTGAAATTATACAGTATGTAGCCTTTTCAGATTGAATCCTTTTACCTAACTTGCATTTAAATTTCCTTTATGTATTTTTGTGGCTTGATAGTTCATTTCTTTTTATTGCTAAATAATATTTCATCATATGCAAATACCACTGGGTTTTTTTAATCCACTCACCTACGAAAACATCTTAGTTGCTTCCAAGCTTTGGCAATTATGAAGAAAGCTGCTATTAACATTTATGTGCAGATTTTTTTGTGTACACTCATTCCCAATTCATTTAATTAAATACATAATAGCACAAACCTGGTCATAAATTAAAGAGTATAATTAGTTTTGTAAGAAGCTGCCAAACTGTCTTCCATAGAGGCTGTACCATTTTTGCATTCCCACTAGCACTGAATGAGAGAGAGTTCTTTTTGTTTTCTACATACTCTCTCAACATTTGGTGGTGTCAGTGTTCTGGATTTAGGCAATTCTAGTAGTTATGTAGCAACAATTTATTGTGGTTTTAATTTGTAGTTCCCTGATGACATAATGGTAATTTATCATCTGTAGATCTTCTTTGGTGAAGTGTCTGTTCAGACCTTTGGCTCATTTTTTAATTGATGCTTTTGTATTGTTGATTTTTAAGATATCTTTGTATATTTTGGGTATCAGTCCTTTATCATATATATCATTTGCAAATATTTTCTCACAGTCTGTGGCTTGTTTTTGATTATCTTAAAAGTATCTTTCACAGAGCAGAAGTCTTTAATTATAATGTAGCCTAAGTTACACATTTTTTTCTTTCATGGATTGTGTAATTGATGTTGTATCTAAAAACTCATCATTAGAGGAGCAACAAAATGGTGGCATGAGAGGGACCTCTGAAAGTCTCCTCTGGAGATTACAACTAATAAAACATCTATAACTCAACTAAGGACACCCTGCACAACAATCACAGCTAAGAAACCCACTCATCACATTAAAGTACTTGTAGGTAGACAGAGAGTTAAACAAAGGAGAAATAAAAGGGGAAATGCAGAGATGTTGGCCGCATGTGGGTACTAGCCTAGAACTCTACCACTAGGAGAGGGAGAAGGATAAAGGCAGCGGGTGAGCATTCTGAACCTCACTCCAACTGCAAAAGAGAGAAAAGGAGGCCCAGAGGTGGAAGCATGAGATACCACAACCAGACTTCACTTTGGCCCCCAGGAAGTGCCGACGAGGTTAGGCAGACACGGCAGCCCACCTTCCAAGAGGAGAGAGAGTGAGGTGGGTGGTTAGGAACCCCAGTGCAAGCTCCCTCTGGTTAGGAAGGAGAAAGAAAGAGTGAACTATGCATGAGTTTGTCAGCCCACAACCATCATGGTCTGAGAGACAAGCATGGAGAACTGACCCGAAGGCTCAGGGCAGAGTCCTTGAGGCAAACCAAGAACAGAAGGGCATAATTACACCCATACTATCTGCATGACCCCATAGCCCCAGGAAGAAAACAAAGGCCCAAACACCTCTCCTCCACAGACCTCTGCCCACCCAATATCAGCAGCAAATACCAAAGAAACTGCAGCAGTGAGTGCAGGGTTAAGGAGCAGAGTATCTGCAAACAGAGAGGCTGCCAGAATGAGAAACCAGAGAAAGGGAGCTCAGAACAAATCCGAACAACAAAGTAAAAAAGATGGGGACAGACAACCCATCAGAAAGCTCAAAGCAACAATGATAAAAATGCTCAGGAAACTTAATGATCATTTCAACAGAGAAACAGTAAGCATAAAGGAAGACATACATACACACCATTAAAAAGGACCAGGTAGAGATAAAGATTACAACTGAAAGGAAGAATGGAATAAAAGGAGTCACCAGACTAAATGAAGTAGAAATACAAAGCAGTGATTTGCAAGAAGAGCCAGCAGAAAACACCCAGCCAGAATAACAAATAGAAAAAAGAATTGGAAAAAATGAGAATGGTTTGAGATTCCTCTGGGGCAACATTAAGTGTAACAACATTCATTTCATAGGACTAACAGAAGGTGCAGAGGAAAAGCAAATGATCAAGAATTTATTTGAAAAAATAATAGCTGATATTTTCATAACCTGGCAAATGAAACAGACCTACAAGCCCAGGAAACATAAAGAGTCCCAAATAAGATGATCCCAAACAGGAACACACCAAGACACATCATAATTAAAATGGTAAAATTTAAAGAAAAAGAGAAAACTCTAAAAACAGCAAGAGAAATCCAAGTATAATAGTAACTTATAAGGGGACATCCATTTGACTCTCAGCTGATTTCTCACCAGAAACTTTACAAGCCAGAAGGGATTGGCAGAAAATATTTAACATCATGAAAAACAAGAATCTACAACCAAGAATAATGCATCCAGCAAGGTTAGCATTCAAAATTGAAGGATAGATAAAGAGCTTCTCAGACAAAAAACCAAAGGAGTTCATCACCATCGAACAAGTACTACAAGGAATGTTAGAGGGACTTCCTAGGGAGGAGGGATGGGAGCAGGGGTCAAGTAAGGGAAAGGGTTGAAGAAGTTTAGTTTGGTTGTTAAATGAGAATATAGTCAATAAGGTTGCAGTAACTTTGTGTGGTGTCAGATGGGTACTAGATTTGTTGGGGTGATGAGAGGAGAGCTGGAAGGGTGGATTAGAAAGGAAAAGAAATCAAGAAGTACAGATCCATAGTCACAGAAGAGTCACAGGGATGTAAAGTGCAGCATAGGGCATACAGTCACTAACACTGTAATAACTATGTGTGGTGTCAGAGGGGAACCAGATGTATGGGAATGAGGATTTAGTAAGTTACATAAATGACTGAACACTGTACAGCTGAAACCATTATAATATTGTATGTAAAATGTAATTTAAAAAAATAATAAGATAAACCAAAAAGGTCTCAAAAAAGCACATTAATTAATTAATTTAAAATAAAAACTCATCATCGTACCAAAGGTCACCCTAAGTTTCTCTTATGTTTTCCCCTAGAAGTTTTATAGCTTTGTATTTTACATTTTGGTCTATGATCCATTTTGAGTGGATTTTTGTGAAAGATATAAGGACTGTGTCTAGAGTCATTTTTTTCTTTTTTGCAGGTTTCACTCAATTGTTGAAAAGATTATCCTTGCTCTATACAGAATTGCTTTTGACCCTTTGTCAAAAATCAATTGACTATGTTTATGTGGATCTATTTCTGGTATTTCACATTGTCTTGATTACTGTGGCTTTACAGTAAGTCTTGAAGTTGGATAGTATCAGTTTTCTAATTTTGTTCTTCATTATTGTGTTGGCTATTGTGGGTCTTTTGCCTTCCATGTAAACTTTAAAACCAGTTTGTCAATGTCCACAAATACAACTTGCTGGAATTTTTATCAGGATGGCATTGAAGCTATAGATCAAACTAGAAGAACTGACATTCTAACAGTATCAATTCTTGGTATTCAAAAATGTAGAATATTTCTCCATTCATGTAGATCTTCTTTGATTTCTTTTCTCAGAGGTTTGTAGCTTTCCTTATATAACTATTACGCATATTTTGTTGAACTCATACTATTTATTTTATTTTATTTTATGAAGATGTAATTAATGTTATCTTTTTAATTTCAAACTCCAATTGTTCACTGCTAGTATACAGAAGAGCAGTTGACTTTATATAATCTTGTAACCCAGTGGTTCCCAACCTTTTTCCACTTGGGTACCCATTTTAAACCCATTTCTATAAATTGCATTCCTTGTTTTTAAAACAGCTGTTTTTAAATACTGACACTGTTTTTCAGTGCCTATCTTAATATAAAATAGTGAAAATGAGGTAATAAGTTAGGAAAGAAAAATTACTACACTAAAAGTACAAACCACAGATTCAATTTTACAATATTTGTAAAAGATAAATATTGATAATGATGATCAAGCATTTAAACATTAATTTAAAAAAACTACTTGAAAAGAATCACAATGAAAGACAATGCACTTACTTGTACTCAGTCAATAACTAGTTTGATTAAACAGTCGAACTTCGGATATATTTATATATTTGGGGGAGTTCAAGAAACATCAAAAATGGATTGTTCTGAAACGGTGCATAATGAATGGTAGAAGAGCGAGAGAAGGGTTTATAGCCAGGCCCTCACCAATCATCATTCGCTAATATGATCTAATTTTGAAGTGTCGCCATTAACAATGATTCAAACTTAACATTTATTGTTTCATAATTAATGTTTTGCATTATTGGGGGTTTTTTTTCACAATTACTGATTATTTTTTGGTACCCCTGAACAGCCCAGCACATACCCCTAGGGGTATGCGTACCATCACTTGAGAACCAATGTTGTAACCTACAACCTTATCATAATACCTTTTTGGCTCCAGGAGGTTTTGTTGTTGTCGATTGTTAGGAATTATATATATATACAGTCATGCCATCTTTGAACAAAGACAATTTTAGTTCTTTCTTCTCAGCCTGTATATTTTTTATTTCCTTTTCTTATCTTTGCATTAGCTAGGACTTCCAATATAAGGTTAAATAGCAGCGGTGAAAGCTGACATTCTTGTCTTAAGGGAAAAGTATCTAGTTTCGTACCATTAAGTGTGATGTTAGCTGTAGGTTTCCTGCAGCTATTCTGTATCAAATAGAAGAAGCTTCCTTCTATTTCTAGTTTGTTGCTTTTCCAGGTTTTGTTTTGTTTTTTGTTTTTTCCTTTCAAAACAAAACCCGGGAAGGTGGTTCAGAGCCAGATAATAAAGGACCTTAAATACCAGGTTACAAAATTTAAACTTTATTATATGGACAATACAGTAAGAAACGACTAAGTGTTTTGAGCAAAGAAGGGATATAACAGAGATAGTCACTAGAATCCTTTCATTTCATAATAGAAGAATTTATTATAGTTTCTATTTAACGATGTTCAGAAAAGTGGACTCCTCCAAGTTTTTTTAGTAACCCATTCTTGTGACATACACCTATCACTCTCTGTTAACCCTGCCTATAGCAAACTTGAATCCCTTGAAGGTCCCAGGGAAGATACAGAACATTCATCAGCCTTGATGAACTACTTCCACAAAGATGGGACTCCCAAACTCCGTACTGCACTCCCCACTCCTTGTCTACAAAAGAAAGTTACGTCACTGTAGCTCAGGGCAAAGGTACAGGCACCCAGGGGCTTACACTACCTTATTAAGCAATGCATAGCCAAAAGGCAGTGACCATACCTGAATTAACAGTGTTGACACATTCATTTACATCTGTTTTCTAACAGGGGAATGCTGTTGACAAAAGCTCTATTGACAATGACATCTGGATGACTCCTCTTATCTACAGAAAACATCTGTAGCCTACTTCTCATGGCCTTGGCTGCTTCACCTCTCTTTATCCATCTTCCTGTATTTATTCTCCTTTTCCTTTTTCTCCCTTCTGCCTACCACAACCAATTCCCAGAAGGACAGCAGGGGTGCATCTGGATTCTAAGCAAATTGCCTCCAAGAATAGGTGGATCATCTCGGGAAAGAAAGGCATTTCTGGATCAAACTTCAAATTTTGGCTTGGTTTGGATTTCTGTGTGTGTGGAGGGGTGGTAGACAGAAGGTAATCAATAGAAGCCCAGAAAGCCAAGAATAAGGGAAAGGGAAATGATTTGGCAGCTAAGGCTAATAAATCTCTGAGCTCCTGAAGCTCACTGGCTTACAAACAACACAAGATTCCAGCCTTCCCCACCCCCTCAGCTTCATATTGCCCGCTGGTGGATGTCTCCCCCAGCGTCAAATTCATTCTCTAACCTGATTTTCTTCAAAATACCTATTATGGTTCCACACTTCCTCCTTCCTGCCACCAACACACATGTAAATATGATTTAGTCTGGATCGTTTTCTCTTAGGGACCAGGGATTGGGCCTCCGTATATTGTCCACAGTATCCATTTAACACACACCCAGCTTAGGCCACCACCCAGAATAACTAATCACTGAACCCTCAGTCTGTGTCAGATGAGAAAGTGTGAAATACCAGAGAAAAGAGGTAACTTTTAACCAAAGGATAGCTGTGATTCCTTGGGAAAGGACTTTTAGCAAATTTGTGGCTTCGTTGAGAGAAAATTCAGTTTTGTATGGAATAAGTACCTCCAAGCTTGCTCAGAGATATGTATGGGAATGACAACTGGTGCTCCTGGCTGCCTGTTTTTTCATTAATTCCTTTAACTATCCACCCATACTTTCCACAAATGTTTATTAAACAACCACACCCTGCCATGTACACTGGGGACATGAGTTCAAATCAGAATCTTCATTTTAACCAGAATTCTAGGTGATTCATACTTGTCTGCACATTAAAGTTTGAGAAACACTGGTCCAGGGCAAAATTTCTCAACAGCAGATCTGATAATTCTTGGTTGTGTGTGACTGTCCTGGCTTCTACGTACTAGATTCTAGAAGCACTTTTCCTCCAGTCGTGACAATCAAAAATATCTACACATATTGATAAATATCCCCTGAGAAGCAAAATCACATTTCCTTCCCCAATTAAAAAGTACTGGTTTAGAAGGTGCTTGGTCAAATCCCCTTAACATAAAAAGTTTTTTTTTTTTCTTTTCTCTTGAGAAAGAAAAGAAATGTAACAAATTTAGCTGTTAACTATTGTAACAAAGTAAGTCCAACCAAGATGATGCATACCTTTTTCAGAACAATAAAGTATACATCACTGCAAACAATACCAGGGGTAGTCAAGAAATTCATGAAATGAAGGGGAAGAAGGGTAAAAACAAACAAACAAAAAAACCCTAATTATTTTTCATTTTCAATATATTAACCCTTAACCCTAATAGACTTTTCAGATCTTCAATGAGTTTATTTATACCTTTTTTAAAAATGTTTTGTTTTTGCCCTAAAAATATGCAGAAATTGCAGCTCTAACCTCCTTGTTACCTGCAAGTTTATTCCCTTGAAGCTGTTTTTAATATTTGAGAACAAATAATAATCAGATGGAGCCAGGTCTGACTTGAGGCAGGCAGCTAGATGTAGGAATTAGATCTTGGACAAGCCCTACTGCAAGCCCTACTACAAGCCCTATGGCAAGCCCATGACCCTCCCTTTCTCCACCCAAGACTCTCCCCTTATGTCAATACGATTAACCACAAGCAGAAGGGAAAAGATACAAAAATGCCTGACAGTCTAAATTGGTTAATGACACTTGCCAGTAAAAAGTTACAATGACCTTATTTCACCTTACTCCATTATACCATCATTATAAGTCATACGTATACCCAGGACTCATTAATATCATTATAGCGGACTGAATTATGGGAAGCTGCATTCGCAGTTAAGAAAAAGTTACATAATAACCTCCCGTCAATCAAAGATGTCAATCAAAATACTCCATGCCAGATAAGCACAACCCCTCTCAGCTGAAGAAAATAAAAGCCAGAGTAATCTGACAGTCAGGGCCCTTAAGCCCCTTGCTTGGGCCTGCTCCCATCTCTTTGGAAAGTACTTTTGCTCCTAATAAATTGTTCTTCCTTTCAGTACTACTTTTTTGGGTTTCACTCAATTTTTTGTTCAAGACACCAAGAACCTGGACACTACATAGAGAAGGGCCCATTTTCTGATAAAACACTGTAGGGAGGATGGTTTAACATTTGGAAGCCATAGTAGTGAACAGTAGCCAAGGCAACATTGCTTTTCTCTATGGACACATGGTAGTGCAAAAATCACACCCTTTGGTCCATTTTCCCCTTCTTTTCTCCGTCACAGATTCTGTTTCAGCAGACTTGAATAGCACTCTCCAATTATGTGACACCCTTATCCCTGGAATCCATCAGCAGGATACCCTCCCTAACCCAAAAACCAGTAACCATGGTTTTTCCAGCTGATTACGACACCTTGAACTTTTTAGCAGGTGGTGTGCCCTTTTCATGCCACGCATGGACTCCTACTCTGACTCAGGCTCATAATGATGTACCCAGGTTTCATCTCCAGTGACAACCCAGTTTAAAACTTCATCGTTGTTGTCTCTGCAGAGGCCTGCTGTCAACATTCAACGTGCTGCTGTTTCGGAAGCGGCATGAGCATTCTCGGGTCCCACCGTGCACTGACCTCTGACATCCTTGATAATGTGAAATTCTGTTTTATCCATATTTGGGGTTTTCTTCTCATTTCACATGCTTCTTTGGCAATATCTAAAATAATTTGGAACAATATACTAATAAAAAGTCACACAATCAAACTGTGTGCTCTAGTACTCCCACTTCTCCAATAACTCCCACTTTCCACGAATTTCGTGACCACCCCTCACAGAACAGACAAAACATACTATGGAAAGATAGTGTTGGCAAAATTCCCACGATCTTTTGCATAAAAAATTTTTAAGTTTTCTGTTTCATATCACTCCTAAGGATGAGGGACTTGCCATTAAATATGACCTACATGAACTCAAGGATTTATCATTGGCTGTCATCACTGCTGATTATATTTGTTCTAATATATGAAGGTCCATCTGGATCAGCTCTCTATTTTGAAAAAGATGGCCAATGTAGACATAATGCTCCGTGTCCACCATCAAATAGTGGGAGTGATGGCAAGGGAGGGCAAGTCATGTTCAAAACCAGCTTGTGAAAAACTAAATCACATAAGCAGAGGCTGAATGGTGACAGCTGAACATTGTGCCTTTTCAATTAGAGGAAAGATGAGCAGAATCATTCTTTGGTCTCTTCGTCCATTGGTATTGGGAAATTTATGTTTATTTTAATCACTTTTAAAATCCTAATCTAGGAAATACTGATTCCTGATCTTGGTAAGTACCTAGGACAAGTAAAGAAACAAACAAGATAATCCCAATTATTGAGAAAATAACCCAGGCCAGTGTGAGAGATCTCAGCCTCAGCTTGTGGGAAATGGGGTCACTGATTCCACTTTGGAAGCGCTGAGCTGAGCCACAGGATTGAGGCTAGGCAAGGACTGCCTCTATGAAGTGGACGAGGCCATCGACCTAGTCCATCACATATAAGTACATCAGTAGTATCGGCTCCATTTCACAGACGAGGCAGCTGAGCTTGTGACCTTGGGTGTCTTGCTTAAAGGTCCATAACCAGTAAGTAGTAGAAGGCAGAAAAGGAACCCAAATCTCTGAGGTACTGCTCTTTCTACAACACCAAATGTCCCTGCTTTTGTTGCCTGTTGCTGCTCTAACAAACCACAATAGCAATTTAATAGCTTACAATTCTGGAGATTAGAAATCTGAAATAGGTCTTGCTGGAGTGAAGTCAAGGTGCTGGCAGGGCCACGCTCCCTCCCAAGGCTAGGAGGGGAAAATGCACTTCCTTCCCTTTCCTGTTTCTAGAGGTTGCCTGCAGCCCTTGGCTCCTGGCTGCTTCCTCCGTCCTCAAGGTCAGTAGCATAGTATCTTCACATCTCTCACTGTGATGCTGACCCCCATTCTTCTGTGCCACACATCCTTCTTCTGACCCTGACCCTAGTCCTTTCTTCTTATAGGGACCGGGCCCCTTGTGATTATACTGGGCCAACTCAGAGGATCCAGAGTAATCCTCCCACCCCAAAATCCTTAACTTAATCAAGGATTCAAAATCCCTCTGCCCATGTAAAAGAAACCAGAATGTGTCACCCCAAAATATGCCTCTTTGACATGAAAATTATTTTGAGCTGAAAGCAATTAAAAAGCAGCAAATGCAGGAGAAAGGCTTTCTCTACTCTCCCCTTTTCTTCTTAAAGGCAGGATATAAATTCTCCTTTTACCGGAGACAGCGTCTTATCAGATCAGAGATGGATGGCATCAGAAGAGTCTGCAGGCAAATTTTACTACATCAGTTCCCTCTCATCTGTTTACCTGTCCAGTTTGTCACCTTGAAGCCTAAAACTGCTTTCCTGCATCTGTCCAGTTCCTTATTGAAGATGCTATATAAGCTGGAATTCTAAGCTTCTGCTTTGAGTTATTTTTTTGTTGAGATTTCTTTCTTGCTGCAAGTGTTAAAAATTAACAAAACAAAACTGTTTTTTTTGTTTGTTTGTTTTGGGGTTTTTTTTGTATGTGGGTAGTTCCCTGGCCGGGAATTGAACCCAGTCCACAGAGCTGACAGCACCAGCGCCGAAACCTTAAGCCACTGCACCACCAGGGAGCTCCAAAGCAAAACTGTTTTTCTCTTGTTAATCTGTCTTTTTGTTAGAATTCCAGGTGAAAATGTAACATGGATAAAGGTCAAGTTTTGCCTCCCTAACACATGTAAGGTAACATTCTCAGTGGAGACTGGACCATGGACATCTCTGGGGGAGCACTATTCAGCTTACCACACCTCCTCAGGAATGTCAGTTAGAAGGAGGGCCTCTAACATCATAAAAATAATTTTTTTAAATCACTGACAGGTGGGGGAATGAAGAAAACAGGAATAGTGGTAGCTGTGGACAGACTCTCAGTTTCCAAGTTATTGAGGGAAACTCAAAGGCATAGTGTTTTCTACTTCTCAATCCTGGCTGCATGAAGGAAGAACCCCCCCAAAAAACAGAATTATCTTCTGGAGAACGGGCCTCTTGTAGTACAGGCTTCCCCGACTAGATGGGTGTTCTTGGAGCCCAACAGCATCAGTGCACCAGCTGGCGTTGTGGTGAGTGGCTACATTCGGCCTCGGTAAATGTGTTTTGGAGACTCTTTCAACACGTTTTCCCATTTCATGATGGGTGATTTACATAAACAATGTGTGGCATGACAATGCACCTGCCCACACCACACTGAGTGTTCAACCATTTTTGACCAAAATGGCATGATCCATCACTATTCACCCAATCTCCCTCTGAGCAACTTTTCTTTTGCTTCCCAGATGAAAAAAAAAAAAGTCCTCAAAGGGAAATGTTTTGCTCGTGTAGAAGAGGTGAAACAAAAAACAGTAGAAACTCTAAAAGGTATCAAAATCAACAAGTTCAAGAACTGTTTTGAGCAGTGGGAAAAGCATCTCAATAGGTGTATTGCATCAAAAAGTACTTTGAAGGTGACGAGTTTAACCATGTAAGAATAAATACACAATTTTTTATAAATACATTCTGGGTTTTTTGGGTCCCCCTCAGTATACTCCCCTGAAAAGTTCATTAAAAACAACCAACACCAGAACCCCAATTCCCAGAGATTCTGCTTCAATCATCTGGGTAAGCACGGGCATCAACATTTTAAAGTCCCCACTAGGGTAATAAGAGCCCAGACTCTGCATACAAAGGTTAGCTCCACCACATTGTGCTTGACCTGGGGCACATAATTTAACTTTGCCTCAGTTTCCTCTTCTATAAAATGGGAATGGCTATATTAATAGAACTATGTTATAAAGCTTAGGTAAGTGGACATAATACAAGCAAGGGGTCTGAGATGGGACAGTATGTTGGAAACCAGCGCTGTCCTGAGAAACCCCAGGCTGTGACCCTAAGACTCACAAGGTAGAAGTTAAAGCCGGAAGGGCCCAGCATTGCAGGCAGCTCTTCCCTTGACCTTGACATTCCAGTCTGATGTAGCCTGCACACTCTGGCCCCACAGCACCTGCACATCCCTTTACCACAGCACTTCTCTTGCACTTTTACTCTCCATCTCTTCTCAGTAGCCAGGAGCTCCTTGCTAATCCAAGCACCACTCTTGTATTCAAAATTGCACGAATGAATCCAAGCAGTGCCTACTCCTAAGCCAATTTATATGCTACCGCCTTTTAGCCCTTATTTTCTTCTGTTAATCATTAGCACCTACCACTCACTGCTCCATTTTAATATTTTCCTATCTTCTGATTTCATATATTAAGCCTCCACCCACCAAATATTTGAGGTCTCCTTTGGGGGAGGGGAGCAGACACTGGCATTCATTATCTCTTCGTGAAATGAACCTTCAAAATCCCATTGAAGAAGCACTCCAATCTGCAGGGCTTTCTTTCCAACCTCCTGGAGAGCGTAACACTCAGACCCTTAGGACATGTCATGAATGTCATTCTTTAGGTCCTGAAGAAGTAACAGAATTTTAATGTAATTATTCATTCAATGGAGCTATTTCTTTGGCTTGTATTTCATAGGATTTTGCATGTTTTTGGGAATAAATTGTTGATTTTACAATTGGAGTGAGAAAAATCGTAGGATATCCCATCTTATAAATTTTCAAAAATGAAAAAAATACTGATCTACTACGAGCTTCTCTTTTGAATCTAATTTTTAGAGAGAGAGAAAAACTGAAAAAAAAATGAGACAGAGGCATCTAAAATGCAGCCTCCTTTCAATTCAATTTCAGGTAAGAAAACGGGGACCGTTGCATAGCTCTCTATGCTCCATGGGAAATGCTCTGACTCCTAACTAAGAAAATGAGGGGTCTGCATGAGTCGAAGTCTCCTTCCTCCCTCCTCCCCCCATTCCCTGATTTGACCCTTGAAGACATTTCTTCATCTCAAAGAAATCACGACCTCTGCTTCTGCTCACAGAAGGTCAGGTATACAAGTTTTTGACAAAACTTCAAGATAAATGAGAATAAACAAAGTGAATACAGAGGCTGCCAGTGGCTGAGCTGGGTTATGTGTTCAGGAAGAACAGCAAGGCTCCCTGAGAAAACCATACATGAGCCTCCCTTTGACAGAAATCTGAAAGATCTCCAGAAATTGTGTAACTGGTATTGACAGCTGCGCAAGAATGTCACCCATGTTTTCAGTTCCTGGCCTCCAGGACTTGGTACCACCTTGAACATCTAGAGGTAGATTTGCCACATTTGGCAACAACAACAAAAGTACAGAATACTAGTGAAATCTGAGTGTCAGATCATTTTTAGCCTAAGTGTGTCCTACATATTGCTGCATTATTTGAAATTCAAATTTCACTGAGCATTCCTTGTTTCATCTGGCAACCCATGAAGGCATTTTCCTGAGGTAAAGAACATTGCAACAGCTCAACGTGCAGATTCCTCAGGCAATACCCACGAAACTAGTGAAGAAACTGACACTGAAGTGCCACATGGAAATAAGAGAACACCACGAATATTTCTGCCTCTATAAGATTGAAGTCCATTAGCCAGGGGTTGGCATGTTTTCTTGAGTAAGAGATCTCAAGTCGACATGGTTGTGACTTCTAAATATTTCCAAACCTCTATTAAACATCTTATGCTTTTCTGAATTGCACCCTACTTCTTACTCAGACGTGCTCCTGTGCCTAATGTATACAATGAGAAATTTGGTCTAAAATGTCGGTGGTTTTATCAGGGGAGCTCGGGATACCTGGGCCAAGGTTTCATTGTAAGAGGCTACCTGAATTGGTATGGGTAGGTCTTTATTTCTTAATCAACTGATACTTAAAGTATAGCCACTAGAATATCAGTTCCATGTAAGAATTTATTTCATTCCCATTCCTTTACCCCCTCCCCTTTGGCAACCATCAACTTGTTCTCTATATTTAAGGGTGTGTTTCTTTTTTGTTTATTCATTTTACTTTATCTGATTCCACATGTAAGTGAAATCATATAGTATTTGTCTTTCTCTGTCTGCCTTATTTCATTGAACAGCATACCCTCTAGATCCATCCATGTTGTCACAAATGGCAAGATTTTATTCTTTTTTATTGCTGAGTAATATTCCAGTGTGTGTGTGTGTGTGTGTGTGTGTGTGTGTGTGTGTGTGTATACATACATCTTCGTTATCCATTCATCTATTGATGGACATCTAGGTTGCGTCCATACAGCAATGAACATAGGGGAGCATATATTTTTTTAAATTAGTGTTTAGGGTTTCTTTGGATAAATACCCAGAACTGGAATTTCTGGATCATAAGGTAGTTTTATTTTTAATTTTTTGTGGAAACGCCACACTATTCTCTGTAGGGGCTGCACTAATTTGCAATCCCACCAATAGCGCACAAGAGTTCCCTTTCTTCCACATCCTCACTAGTATTTACTTGTTGATTTACTGAAGATGGCCATTCTGGCAGGTAGGAAGTGATATCTCATTGTGGTTTTAATTTGCATTTTCCTGATGATTAGTAATATTGAGCTTCTTTTCATATATCTGTTGGCCATCTGTATGTTCTCTTGGGAAAAAATGTCTATTAATGTCCTCTGCTCATTTTTTAATTGGATTGTTTGGTTTTTGGTGTGAGTTTTTTATGTAGTTTGGATATTAACCCCTTCTCAGATATATCATTTGTGAATATCTTCTCCCATTCAGTAGGTTGTCTTCTTGTTTTGTTGATGGTTTTCCTTACTGTGCAAATGTAGTTCCATTTGTTTTTCTTTTTTTCCCCTTACTCAAGAAGATATATCCAAAAAGATACTGCTAAGAACTCAAAGAGTTTACTGCCTATGTTTTCTTCTGAGAGTTTTATAGTTTCAGGTCTAAAATTTAAGTTTGTAATACTATATTAATTTAGATTGGGTAATTTATAGACATTTTGATCTCCATAAAGGAGTTGTTGGAAACTTACTTTTTTATTCACTTTCATTTATTCTCATTTTACAAATATCTATAGTGTACTAACTCTACATCTGGTATATTACTCTCTTGTTGACAAATTGCTGCATACTTATCTTCCAAAGAAATAAAAGAAAAGGAAGATGAAGTCTCTTGTTCAGTGATTTCTGATGTAGGTAATGCCCCAGAAAAGTACATATATATGTATATATAATAATTTTAAGTTATATTTATGTGTTTTAAATACCTATTTTAAACTATTGACATTAACAGATGATATAGTTCTTTTATGTCTTGGTTTTAGAAAAATGAGAAACATTATCTAGACACATTAACTCACTTTCTGCCTTTGACTGGAAATACAAAAGTTAATCTTGAATCAAAGCTTTCTTCCATAAAGCTTCCTAGTTTGAAAAAGACTGCTTAATTACTTAGGGGACTCAGAATCATGTGTGTTCTTCATAACTTAATTTGTTTGAGTTGTTACCAGTCTGTTATAATCCAAAACTAATGAACGTTAATATAAATTTTTAAAATAATAATAAAAATAAAAAGTTTAAGATAAACAAAATGAAAATTAGAAACTGTTTGGGAAGATGGGGTTTTTTTTTCCATTTAAAATAACAGAGTTCTTTATGGCTATTTTGTCTCAAGTCTACCTGCAGTACTGTCTAAAAAATCTTCCCTATGAGAAGTCAAGTTCCCGTCTCACTGGCCTTACACCAAGTCCCAGAAAAAGAAAAGAAATAAAAAAAATAAGAAAAGAATAGCTAATAATAGCACCTTAAATTGTGTCAGACTTTTAACCCTTCGAAGTCCATGATCTGATTAATTATATGGAGGGCCTTAAGAAGCATGATCAGAAACACAGAAAGGGGCGATGCTATTACAACGAGGCATGACTTAAACCCCAACCTCCTATATATTCTGACTTCAAGGCTTTTTCACTGTTACTCACTCACAGAAGTCAATAAAGATATCTCATTAAGAGTGGCCTAAACCTAGTGATAAGCCAGCAATAACAGGACTTTGGTGGGAAAAACAAAACAACTAGAGACTGCTGTGCAAGAAAAATAACAAACTCCTCTAGATCTACTTGGACACACCGAAGGGCCTTAGGAGGTCCTACATTGCACTCCCTCTTGAGGTCCCATCCAGGTCCTTGACACCACTTCTCAGTGTCCCCATCCAGTCTTTCTGGGCAGCATAAAGGGTACACAAAAGTTGGACCCCAAATATAAGGAGGCTGCTCACTGGCACTAGGGATGCAAAAATGAAAGCAGGACAAGAAGTTTCTGGAGGCATTGCTGTTAATACCATTCCTTTAAACAATGCCCATAGATTAAGGATTTACTATGGTCTAAGCACCTAGGAAACGCTTTACTACAGTGTTTCATGTTATCTGCCGATCCCCCAGGGATACAAATTACTCAGCATCCTGGTATTAACAGAGGAGGAAACTAAGGTTTAGAAAAGATAACATATTGAAAGGGTTCTCACAGCTAGTCAAATGGCAGAGCTGGGATCTGAACCTGGTCTGGCTGACTCTCATTAATGTGCTCTTGCCCTTCCTTGGGAGATAGTGCAACTCGGTGTTTGGACGACAATGAAGACTCCAGCAGGCCTGGCTCAGAGGATAATGCAGGGCAGGAGTAAACATAAGGGAAAAAGGCCAGAGGTCAGGCTACAAAGATTACTCACCATAAGCAGAAGAGGTTGCCAATCCTGCTATAGGTCATGCTCCTCTGGGAACTGTGTCATTAAGGTGAAAAGAAAGAGAGAGGTGCAGAGGTTCCTGGCAAACTCTTTCTCTGCCAGTATCAGGAAGCTACTAAAAGCTTTAAAGCTTGGAAGTGACATGGTCTCAATGGCACCTGAGGAAGACTAGTTTGGCAGCCGAGCACAGAAAATATCAAAGGGAGCAAGAGGCTGGAGGCTAGGAAACCAGTTAAGAGTCAATTGCAGACATTCATTTCTAAGATGATGAGTCTGAGTCAGAAAGGTGTAGCCAGAACGGAAAAAAACAGACAAAAGTTAGCTGTACCTACTCTGAAAGAAAAACTGACGAGCCCTGGGGATCTGCATAGCCAAGGCTGTGGTCCATGATGGGCGCAGGGGGAGAGAAGAGAAGAGGAAAGACATGCCCAGACCCATTGGTTGCCTCAACGCTGCACACTCAGGTACCTGCCTCTTCTGTCTCCTCACCATACCTCAAGTTCCAAGGAGTCTGGGGGCCTTTTGCGTCTGGCAGGCCCACAGCTTTTCCTCATTGCACTGGGGTTTGGTAGACTCAATTCATATTGACTGGCAGTCTGTTTCCTTCGCCTAGAATGCGCTATTTCAGGGGTGTCCAATCTTTTGGCTTCCCTGGACCACATTGGAAGAATTGTCTTGGGTCACACAGATTCTAACACTAACAATAGCTGAAGAGCCAAAACAAAACAAAACAAAACAAAACAAAGTGTCCATGCATTATTTTCAGATGTTTTAAGAAAGTTTACAAATTTGTATTAGGCCACATTCAAAGCTGTCCTGGGCTACATGTAGCCTATGGCCACAGGGTGGACAAGCCTGCTCTATTCCCACTTTTGCCTGGAAGCTGTGTAGAGCAAGGCCTCCCTGCAGGCCCAGCACACTGTTTCTTCCTCAGAGAGGCCTCTATGACCACCCTTATTAAGGCCAACCTAAATTAGGTCCTCCCGTTTTCATCCCCATAGAAATGGTTTTTTCACAGTATTTCCTTCTTTCTTTTTCTTACAAATAATCTTTACTTTTAATATCACTACAAGAAAGAAAACATGGGAGTTCCCTGGTGGTGTAGTGGCTTAAGGCTTCGGCGCTGGCACTGTCAACACTGCGGTCTGGGTTCGATTCCCAGCCAGGGAGCTACCCACATACCCACCCCCCACCCCACTGCAAATTAAAAAAAAAAGAAAGAAAGAAAGAAAGAAAGAAAGAAAACAAAAAATATAAAACTCCTTCCTATCTCCTCTACAGGCAGCCTTTATATATTGTTTGATATGTATCATTGCCAACTTTTTCATAGGTATAGCTATTCTATATATTTTTATACACAGACATTTTTAAAAAAAGAAAGATGAGGTCATGGCACACATATTGATCAGACATGTCTTTTTTTCTAACCAAACTATCACAGGCAGCTGTAGTTCAACTTCATTTCTCATTGGCCACAGGGCACTCCTTTGTACGGCTGTATCAATGTTTATACCTCCAACCTGCATCAATGGACATCCTGGGTTGTGTCCAGTTTGGGGTTGTATCAGTTTTTTACTACTATAAATAATGGCTAGCTGGCAACCCCAAATCTTAGGGGTTTAAAAAAAACATTTATTATGTGCACAAGTCTGGAAGGCAGCTGGTCTGAGCCAGGCTAAGCTGCTTCCCAGGTGGGTCCATTCAGCTGGAGGGTTGGCCAGCAGCTGGCTAGTTTCATATGGCCTCACTTGAGGTGATTCTGTTCTCTCCCATGTGGTCTCTCATCCCACAGCAAAGTAACCTGGGTTCATGCTCATGTTGGTAGTAGGTTTCTAAGAGAACAAATGGGAACAAATGACTACAAGAGCTCTTGATGCCAACCCTCAGAACTGGTACATGATCCCTTCTGCCACATTGCATTGGCCAAAACTAGCCAGAGGCCAGTCCAGATTCAAGGGGTGGAGAAACCAATTCCATGTGCTGTTCAAAAAAGCTTCAAAATAACACTGGAAAGGCATACAAGAAAGTATGGGGTATTGGAACCATTTTTGTAATTGATCTACCAAAGAGACCTATACACACAATTCTGTGATGAACACCTTTGTGTTATACTCTCTCTGCTCCAATAGGCTGATATTTCTGCAGAAACCAAAGTGGGATTATGAATTGGTAAAGCTCTCACATTCTTGGGGGAAGGTGTTATTAACAGCAAAGTTGTCTTCCAAAAGGTTGTACCAATATCCACTCCCACCAAGTTCCAAAGCAGATAAATTGGAGGAGAGATGAAGAAACCCTTTACAGATCCTTTCTTTCTCTACTGATTCACCTCTGGATCTGTTACTGACACTTGTCAACCTCTAATTGCCGGGCAAGAATAATTATAATGCTGAATATTGTAGAAGACTCAGATTCTAGGTGGTAATCTAACAGCGTGGCCTTTCCCAGTCTCCAGCCTTTACATTTAAGTCTTCAATCAATGTTGAGTTCATTTTTATGTATGCTGTGAGGAAGGGGTCCAACTTCATTCCTTGGCATGTGGATAGTCAGTTGTTCCAGCATTATTCGTTGAAAAGATTATTCTTTTCTCCATTGAATTGTCTTGGATCCTCCATTGAAAATCAACTGACCAGAAATGCAAGGATTTATTTACAAATTCTCATTTGTATTCCACTGATTTATATGTCTGTCTTTATACCAGTATCCGAATCTTGATTACTCTAGTTTTTCAGTGAACTTTGAAATTGGAAAGTGTAAGTCTGCCAGCTTTGTCCTTTTTCAAGATTATTCTGGCTATTCTGAGTCTTTTGGATTTCTTAATAGATTTTTTTCTAACTAGACTTTATTTAATTAAAGTGATTTTAGGTTCATAGCAAAAATGAGCATAAGGTAGAGATTTCCCATATAATCCCTGCCCTCATACATGCATAGCTTCTCTCATGATCAATATCTCACATCAGAGTGCAAATTTGTTATAAAATTGATGCGCTCATATTTACTCATCATGTCACTCAGAGTTATATCACTCATAAGTTATATTATGGTTCATTCTTGGTGTTGTATATTCCATGGGTTTGGACAAATCATTAGAGTATCATCAAAGTATTTTCACTGCTCTGTGCCCTGCCTATTCATTCTTGCCTTCCCCTTCCAAAACCTCTGGCACTCCCTGATCCTTTTTACTGTCTCCATAGTTTTGCCTTTTCCGGAATGTCATATAGTTGAAGTCATGCTCTACGTAGGCTTTTCAGATTGGCTTCTTCCATTTGGTAATATTCATTTCAGTTCTTTCTATCTTTGCATTGCTTGATAGCTAATTTATCTTCATTTTATTAGCTTCAGGTGTACAAAACAAAATAATGATTAGACATTTACATACCCCACAAAATGATAACCCCTACTACCCATCTAACACTGTACATAGCTATTACAACACAACTCACTATATTTCCTATGCTGTACTCTGCATCCCATGATTATATACGAGGGCTGTCCAGAAAGCATCCAGCCATGTAATATGAAAAACAGAGGCATTAATGGCTGGATTTTTTCTGGGTAACCTTTGTATTTCACCGTATTTATTTCAGTATGGACTTCTACACTTGGTTTGTTTAAATTTATGTTTTATTTCCTTTTGTTGTTTTTGTTGCTGATTGTGTTTTTCTACCTTCCCCCACTAGACTATAAGCTCCACAAAGTCAGTTTTTCTTTTCACCACTGAGTGCTCAAAAGTCAGCACAGTGATGTTCCATAGAAATAAAATATGAGCCACATATGTAATTTTAAATTTCCATTAGCCACATTTTTAAAAATAAGAAGAAATGGGTGAAATTAATTTAATACTATATTTTATTTAACCAAATATATTCAAAATGTTATCATTTAAACATATGATCTAAAGAAAAAAATTTATTAATAAAATAGATTACAATCATTTTTCTTTGTGCAAAGTCTTCATCTTCTGTGTTTTATAGTTCTAGCATATCTCAATGGGGACAAGCCATGTCAAGTCTTTCATAGTCACATGTGATTAGTGGTTACCATCATGGACAATATAGACCCTTGCAGGATGCTCGATATACATTACTTACTTAATGAAAAGTTGATTCATGAAAAAGGGAGGGTTGGAAGGGAAGAGAGAAGGGGGAAAAAGGGAGAGAAAAAAAGAAAGACAGGAGGAAAGAGAAACTAATATTTGTTAGGTATATCTTATATTAGGTTCTTTCTTATATCAATAATTTGATTCAATTCTTGCATCAACCCTGGTGGGGTAAGCTTTATGAGAACCATCTTCATAAATGAGGACAATGGCTTGGAGATATTCTTTAACTTACCCAAGATCACACTGTCTTTTGAGTGAAAGAAGCAAGATTCAGAATGCACTTTCCCTCACCTAATTGTGCTGCCTGCATTCACAGAAGCTAACATAAATCTTCTCAAGCCAGATGGTTATCTAAATCTCCCTGTCCTCCAGCTGAAATATCATAGGGCTCCTGTAAGATATTGTTTTAAATCTCAATGACGTTTTCATTTCAAAGTATGATCTGCCCATTGCTAACATGGGAGTCTCCCTTTCCTTTTCCCGACATGTTTTAGAGGCATCTTTATCTCATGTGCTGCTCTCTATTAGAAGTCTGCTATGAACAGAAAACAAAAACAAACAAACAAAAAAAAGTGGCATGTGAAGTTCTCCAACCATGTCAAAGTCTTAACATGCCTCCTTATTTCTGTATAGTTTTCCTGCTGCCTAGAACCCTTCCCTCCTTTACCCAATTAATACACATCCTGCATGACTCAGTTCAAGAAAAAAGAAAGAAGAAAGAGATGAAAAAAACTCAATTCAGCCGTCCTCTCATTTAAACCAAGAAATCTCCCTGATCTACTCTCCAATGGTGAAGGTCCCCTTTTCTATGTTCTCAAGACACTCTTGTGGAACTTTTCATACACACCATCATTACACATCTAGGGTCTCCCTCACTGGACTGTTAACTTCTGGAAACAAGAACCAGGTCTTTTATCTGTATATCCCCACTGCCTAGCATTTATTGAATGGAGTGTTAAACAAGTGGATAAATGGATGAATTGATAAGCATGTTCATAGTCTTGTTTAAGTATAAGAAACAATACCTGGTGCCACACAACCCAAAGAGTTAAAAGAGAACTAGAGTGCTCTTGCAATATCTGCATCCCACTCAGACCAGTTGTCAAGGTGTGAGTCACAGTGACATGAGCAGACAGCATTAGCAGAGCACCCTGTTTCATAAGAAACAATGTTCTAAGCAGCAAAGTTGGGATTTGTCCTCACACTATCCCCTAGAAGTTCAGGAATGTGGTGGGCAAGAAGCATGCTAAGCATCAGAATGTGGCCAAAGAGCCAAGAAGCCTGGGCACAATGACCTGAAGAGGACAGAGGGCATGCAATGTTGATATCTGTCTCCCCTGGAAGGGCAGGTGGTGATGACTGCACTGAGCAAAAGGCAGGAGCACAGTAACTTAGTTCTCCTTAACTCACAATACTTTGGCCAAGTATGTTCACCCTCTGAGAAATAACTTGAGAGATTTTTATAAAGAGGACTCTTGGCTGCACCCTGAGATTGTTACTAAGTCTTGAGCCAGAGCTTCTAACCTCTGATGCAGCATACTAATGTGGCCTTGGTGGGTACAGGTGTGTCAGAGGAAAATACAAGTTCCCTCAGTCCCAGAAACAGCCAGGTGAGGGTTAGGTGGGGCAAACCCCGTGGAAACCAGACCCTCCTGGCCTTTGCCTAGGGATGAGCCCTTGTATCTACATATTGTCATGTTCTACATATATTGTGACATGAAAAATGTTGGAAAGCATTGAGCTAAACTATATGAGATCAATGAACAGCACCAGAGACTTAAGACTTTTCAAAAAGGTTTTGTTTTGATAGAGCCAAGTGTTAGAAAGTAACAGATATGATGGTAACTAGAATCTGCCCCAATAGTCTTGTAAGATTACCCTTGTATCTCAAATGTTAAGTACAGATCCAGGCCAGCCTATTTGTGTGTTTTCTATGAATTCAGATAGAAGATGCAACACTGGGGTGTTGCACCTTAAAACTATGTAAATAACAATAATCCACAAGGGTAAGTAAGGCCCAGCTCCTCAACAAAGGCACACTCCTGAAAAACAAACAAATCAAGGCAGGTAACATGTCATTCCCAAATAGCCCATATTTCCTGATCATGAGAGGTAGATCAGGGGCCAGAGTCACCCCTAAACTATGCCTGGCACCCACCTATCTCTCTTTCTGGCAGAGTCTGGCCCAGGGAGAAATTAGACCTTAGGAATTAAAAACTCTCACAGAATTTCTCATTTATTCCATCATTATAGTCTCAGACAGTTGGAAAATGAGAAGTGGAACTGGGTTATTACCCCCATGCTCAAGATTTACTCTCCTGCCACTGTTTGTCTTTGTCTTTGTCTTTTCAAGCACAAATCTGAAGTTGGAGCAGGCACATAACCAGAGAACCACAATGCTTCTTGTAAGAACATCAGATGTATTAGAAATGTGTGGCTTTTAATAAACTTCTACTCAATTGGAAATGACAAACAAAAAGAAACATTTCTCCCCCACATTACAAAGCTAGTCAGAAATACACTCCACAGTCACAGAAAATGGGCACAGAGCTGTATTGGGGTCAGGGTGTAGAAGGAAGGCAGACGCTAAGTGTGGCAAGGAGGTTCTATCACTCCAAACATGTGAAAGACCAGCTCCACCTGCCAGAGTGGCTCAGCCTGGCATCACTCCTCTGTGACCTAAGTGGGCTGGAGAATACCAGATCCAGCTGGCACAGAGTGCTATGGAGAGTAGAGGGCCCTGAGGGCATGTGTGTACGTGCTAAAGCTCCAGTGGCACAGTAAAATCTCTAGCTAAGGAGAAGCTAACATCTGAGATGTAAATAAGCCCTCCCAGGGTGCGGCAAAGACCAGAAAAGTGAAACTAAAGCTAATCGCCACCACACCCACCTCAGCCAGAAATACAGACAGGAGCCACCTGTACTCCACCCCTGAGCACATGCCACAGGAATTTAAGCTCTACTAAATCCCAAATTAAAAGTCATCCAGGCTCTTGAGCCATTTTCCTGCTCAAACCCTACCTCTTAGAAGTGTACTTTCCCCTTGCCATTCAAGGCTCTTGAGCAACTCTCTCTCACTCTGGCGTGCTCCTACCTCTTTGGAGTGTACTCTTTCTTTTAATAAACTATCCCTTTGTTTCATGTTATTTTCCTTTTAATACACTATTTCTTGGCTTCATCTCTAAAAAGAAAATAAAAATAAAAGTAAAAGTCATCCAGTGTCTTCACAGGGATGCATTCCCTAAACTTAGTTCCCAGCTTCTAGGTTCTTCAACATTCAGAAATAATTGGGAAGCAAATATCTCCCTTCCTGAAAGCTAATAAAATGTTCACTCACTCATCATCCATCATGGGCCAAAGAAGAAGTAGGGATTCCTCTTGCTGTGAATCCTCCCCCAATACTGCAGGGTTGCCTCCAGGGCCCAGCCTGGCAGCAGCACTACAAGGACCTCTGCTTTTCTGCTCCCCATTATTCCTCTGCCTTCTACGTAGAAACAAGAAAGGTGAGTTTTTCTTTGGTAATGAGATACTCTGTTCTCATTGTCTTAAGGACAGGAAATAGTGAAAGCACAGGCTTCTATTGTCCAAAGGGATGAAATCTGATTGACAGCCTTGCTTCTCCAAGAGATGCTTCTCCAAGAGATGCAGTGGAAAGACTGAAACCAGGGCCCCAGCCCCACAATGGCTCATATCAAGCAGCACAGAGAGAGGAGTACCTGGGAAGTGTGTGTGTTTCAGGGCAGGTGGTTATCTTAAAAGAAAAAAAGAGAGAGAAAAGAAAGGAAGAAAGAAAGAAAGAAAGAAAGAAAGAAAGAAAGAAAGAAGGAAGGAAGGAAGGAAGGAAGGAAGGAAGGAAGGAAGGAAGGAAGGGGCAAGTAAAAAGAACAAGGGCAATAAATAGAAAGCATAATAAATATGGTAGACATTACTCTAACTGTACCAACAGTCACTTTATGGTCAGAGCTGTGGGGTTGTGGTTAAGGGTATGGACTTTAGAATCTAATAGTCACTTTATGTGTCAATGGTTAAAATGTATTAATTAAAAGACAAATTTGTCACAATCAAGTTTTTAGAAGATCCAACTATATGTTGTCTACAAGAAAATCACTTTACATATAAAGAACCATGTAGTTTAAAAGTAAAGGTATACTGTGAGCTTTGTGCTGGTGGAAACACATCACCATCTTGTTTTGCCCAGAGGAGGAAGTCCTGAGGACCAAGCCCTGAGCACCACAGGATAAGAAGATGGGAAGTGCCTGCATCCAGACTTGACCTGCCCTATCGCCCATTTTAACATATACTCTCCCTCAGGATACCCTGACATCTCTTCACCTCAACAAACAGAAGTAGCCCTCAAAGGAGCAACAAAATGGCAGTGTGAGAGGGACCACTGAAAAACTCCCCTGGAGATGACAACTAATAAAACATCTATAACTCAGCTAAGGACTCTACACAATGCACAATCACAGCTAAGAAACCCAATCCTTGCATTAAAGTACCTACAGTTGGGCAGAGGGTTAAACAAAGGAGAAATAAAAAGAGAAGTGTAGAGAAGGGCTGCCCATGGGCCCCTACTTGGAACTCTACCTCTTGGTGAGGGAGGAGGAAAAATGCAGCAGGAGAGTGTTCAGGGCCTCACTCACCCATGGGACAGAAAAAAGGAGGACTACAGGAAGGGACATGAGATATAGCAACCAGACCTCACTTCGGCCCACATGAAGTGCAGACTAGGTTCACAAGATGCAGCCCAACTTCACTCTAGTTCCAAGAGGAGGGGTAGCAATGGGGTGGTGAGGAGCCTTAACATGACCTCACTTTGGCCAGAATGGAGAAGAAGAGAAGGGACTGTGTGCGTGTTTCTTGGCCCACAATCAACACAGTCTAGAAGACCAGCATACTGGACAGTGGACCCCAAGATTCAGGGCAGAGCCCTTGGGGCAAACCAAGAACAGAAAGGTATAATTATTCATAAACTACCTGCCTAACCCCCACAGCCCTAGAAAGAAAACAAAAGTATGAACACCTCTCCTCCACAGACTTCTGCCTACCCAGCATCAGCACCAACCACCAAAGAAACTGTAGCAGTGGGTATTGAGTTAAGGAGCAGAATATCTAGAAACAGAGAGGCTGCCAGAATAAGAAATAAAAAAGGGAACTCAAAATAAAATCAAGCAATAGACAAAAAAGTAAAAGAGATGGAGACAGATGACCAATTAGAAATAGCTCAAAACAATGATTATAAAAATGCTTAGGGAACTTAATGATAATTTCAACAGAGAGACAGCAAGCATAAAGGAAGACATACAAACCATTACAAAGGATCAGGCAGAGACAATGAATACATTAACTGAAATAAAGAATGAAATAAAAGTCACCAAACTAGATAAATTACAAGCACAAAGCAGTGATTTTCAAGAAAAGTCAGCAGAAAACACCCAATCAGAACAACAAATAGAAAAAAGAATAATTAAAAAAAAAAAAGAGAATGGCTTGAGAGTCCTCTGGGACAATATTAAGCATAACAACATTCACATCATAGCCCTACCAGAAAATGCAGAGTAAAACCAAGGGATCAAGAACTTATTTGAAGAAATAATGACTGAAAATTTTTCTAACCTGGTGAAGGAAATAGACATACAAGTCCAGGAAGCACAGAGAATCCCAAACAAGATGATCCCAAACAAGATGATCCAAACAGGAGCACAAGACACATCATAATTAAAATGGAAAAGATTTAAAAAAAAGAAAATATCCTAAAAGCAGCAAGAGAAATGCAAGTAGTAACTTACATGGGAGCACCCATTCATCTCCCAGCTGATTTCTCATCAGAAACTTTAGAGGCCAGAAGGAAATGGCAGAAAGTATTCTAGTGATGAAAACCAAGAATCTACAACCAAGATTAATGCATCTAGCAAGACTAGCATTCAAAATTGAAAGACAGATAAAGAGCTTCTCAGACATAAAAAAGCTAAAGGAGTTCATCACCACCAAACCAGTACTACAAGGAATGTTAGAGGAATTTCTATAAGATGGGAGGAGGAATGGGAAAGTGAGTAAAATAAGGGAAAGGGATGGAGAAGTTTAGTTTGATTGTTACAAGGAAATAATCAAGGAGATATAGAGTATAATGTAGGAATATAGTTAATAAGTTTGCAGTAAATTTATGTGGTGTTAGATGGGTATTAGAGTTGTTGGACATGATGGAAGGAGAGCTGGAGGGGTGGGTAAAAATGGGGAAGAAATCAAGAAGTATAAATTCATAGTCAGAATAGTCAAAGGGATATAAAATGCAGCAAAGGGCATGTAGCCAACAACATTGTAATAACTATGTATGGTGTTAGAGGGGAACCAGATGTATCAGAAAGGATTTAGTAAGTTACATAAATGACTCATCACTGTGTTGTACCTGAAACCATTATAATATTGTATGTAAAATCTAATTTTTTAAAAAAGTAAAGAGATAAAGATATGGTAACCCTAATTTAAAAATGGGAGTAGCTATATTAATTTCAGACAGAGCAGACTGCAGACTAACGTTATTAAGAATAAGGAAGGATAATGGGAGTTCCCTGGTGGTGTAGTGGCTAAGGCTTCAGCACTGTCAATGCTGTGGCCTGGGTTCGATTCCCAGCCAGGGAACTACCCACATAAAAATAAAATAAAAATAAACTTTTAAAAAAAAGAGAATAAGGAAGGATAGAGACAACAAAATGGTGCTGTGAAAGGGACCTCTGAAAAACTTCTATGCAGATTACAACTAATAAAACACCTATGCCTCAACCAAGAAACCTCTACACAACACACAATCACAGCTAAGAAACCTACTCATTGCATTAAGGTACCTACAGGTGGGCAGAGGGTTAAACAAAGGAGAAATAAAGGGAAGAGCGAAGACTCAGTCATGCAGGCCCCCTTTTGGAACTCTGCTATTAGGATAGGAAGGAGAAAGAAGGTGGTGGGAGCACCCAGGACATCACTCAGTTCAATGGACAGAAGAAAGGGGGCCCAGAGTCAGAGCATGAGATACTGCATCCACCTCACTTTGACTGGTCCACAAAACACAGCAGCCAAACTTCACTCTGGTTCCCAGAGGAGGAGCAACTGAGCGGTGAGGAACCACAGCACAAACACTCCAGCCAGGAAGGAAAAGAAGAGAGAGGGCTGTGTGTGCATTTCTCAGCCCACAACCAGCACAGTTTGAAAGACTAGCATACAGGATTGATCTCAAGGCTGAGGGCAGAGTCCACGCATGAAGCAAATGGAGAACAGAAAGGTGTAATCACACCCAAACTCGCTGCATGACTCCCAGAGCTACAGAAAAAAAAAACAAAGCCACAAATGCCCCCCTCCCCTACAGACCTCTACCTGCCCAGTATCAGCAGCAAACATCAAAGAAATTGGGGCAGCGAGGGCCCAGAGAGGTTGTGAAAGTTAAAGAGATGGGGACAAAGGACCCATCAGAAACAGAATTCAAAGGAACGATTATAAAAATGCTTAAGGAATGCAATGATAATTTCAACAGAGAGATAGCAAACATCAAAGATGTACAAACCCTTCAAAAGGACCAGAGAGAGATAATGACTACATTAAAAGAAATGAAGAATGGAATAAAAGTCACTAAACTAGATAAAATAGAAGCATAAAGCAGTGATTGGCTAGGAAAAGACAGCAGAAAACACCCATTTAGAACAGACAGATATGAGAATCCAGAGAAATGAGGATGGTTTGAGATTCCTCTGGGACAATTTTAAGCAGAAGAATGTTAGAATAATATGGGTGCCAGAAGGGACAGAGGAAAAGCAAGAGATCAAGAAAATATTTGAAGAAATAATGACTAAAATTTTCCTAGCCTAGTGAAGGAAATAGACATACAAGTCAAGGATGCACAGAGAATTCCAAATGAGATTATCCCAAACAGGAATACAACAAGACACATCATAATTAAAATGGCAAAAGTTAAAGAAAAAGAGAAAACTCTAAAAACAGTAAGAAAAATGCAAGTAGTAACTTATAAAGGGACACCCGTTCCATTCTCAGCTCATTTCTCAACAAAATCTTTATAGGCCAGAAGGAATTGGCAGAAAATATTCAACGTGATGAAAACCAAGGATCTACAACCAAGAATAATGTATCCAGCAAGGCTAGCATTCAAAATTGAAGGATAGATAAAGAGCTTCTCAGACAAGAAAAAGCTAAAGAAATTTATAACCACCAAGCCAGTACTACAAAGAATGTTAGAGGGACTTCTTTAAGATGGGGAAGGAATGAGAGAGTTGGTAAAATAAGGGAAAGGGATGGAGGAACTTAGTTTGATTGCTAAGAGAAAATTGAAATCAATAAAGGAAAAAAAGTCATGGACACAGTCAATAATTTAGTAGTTACCTGAGGGTAAGGGGGGAAGGGGTGGAGGAGAAAGGACAGGGACACAAATAATGGTGATGGAAGGGAACTGACTCTGAATAATGAACATATAATACGACACAGAGAAGATGTAATGTAGAATTGTCCACCTGGGATCTATGTAATTTTTACTAATCAATGTCACCCCAATAAATTTTAAGAAAGAAGAAAAAGAATAAGAAAGGACATTGCATAATAATAAAGGGGACAATTCTCCAAAACAATATAAAATAATTTTAATATGTAAGTTCAAAACAACAGAGCATCATACACATGAGGGAAAAAAATGATAAAATTGCAAGGAGAAATAGATGAATCCAGTACTGTAGTTGGAAATGTTAACACCTTCTATCAGAAATGGAAAGATCTGGCAGATCCAGCAGGCAAAAAATCAGTAAGAACATAGATGAACTCAATAGCACCTTCAGTCCACTAGCTATAACTGACATCAATAGACTACCTCATCCAACAACAGCAGAATACACATTCTTCTCAAGCTCACAAGAAATATCCACAGATACAAATAACATGCTGAACAATAAAACACACCTTAACAAATTTAAAACAATGGAAATCATGCAATATATGCTCTTAGACCACAATGGAATTAAACTAGAAATCAACAACAGAAAGATAATGAGAACATCCCAAAACACATGGAGCTAACGACACTATTCTAAATAACACATGGGACAAAAAAAAAAATCTTGAAAGAAAATTTTGGGGGTTAAAGGAGAATAAAAATACAACGTATCAAAATTTGTGGACTGCACATCTACACAGAATAGGACACTGTATACTCAAAGTAACATAAAAAGTAAAGAAGATAAAAACATAAAAAAAGAAAAAGGGAAAAAGAAGACAAAGTGATATCACAACTCAGATACCAACTCACAGCATAAATATGGATAATTTGTGACAACAAAAACATAAAAGAGGAGGAGACAAAGGTCTGAATTTGCAGAAGGGAATGGAGATAAGAAGTATGCTTAAGAAAAAGGGCTACTGTATCAATGAAACTTTCTTTTACGTAAACTTAATGGTAACCACTCAAAAAAAAAAATCCAGAACTGAGACACATAACATAAAAGAAAGAGGAAATGCAGGAAAAAAACATAGAACACCACCAAACTAAAATAGCATATAGAAACACAAAGAGAAAAACCATGTAGCCATTAAGATACCAGAAAACAAAAGATAAAATAGCTATAGGAAATCTTTGTATATCAATAATCACTCTAAATGGAAATGGACCGATCACTAATAAAAAGTCACAAAGTATTAGACTAAACCAAAAACAAAACCCAATCATATGCTGCCTCCAAGAGACACATCTCACCTTCAAGGACAAATATAGACTCAAAGTGAAAGGGTGGAAAATAATACTCCAAGCAAATGGCATCCAGAGAAAGAAGGTATAGCCATACTTATATCTAATGAAACAGACTTGAGGATAAAAAATGTAAAAAGAGTCAAAGATGGACATTTCATAATGATGAAGAGAACAATACAACAAAAAGATATAACACTTAATCAATATATATGCTCTCAATCAGGAACACCAAAATATACAAAGCAACTATTAACCAAACTACAGGGAGAAACTGAAAAAAATGAAATTATTGTAGGGGGCTTAAATATGCCATTGAGAGCCATAGATAGAACATTCAAACAGAAAATCAATGAGGAAATATCAGGCTTAAACGACACATTACATCATATGGACATAAATGATATTTACGGAACACTTCAACCTAGAACATATGGAACATTATCAAAGATTGGCCATATGTTGGGACACAAAATCAGCCTCAGCAAATTTTAAAAGATTAAAATCATACCAAGAACATTCTCTGACCATAAGTCTTTGAAATTGGACTTCAACTGCAAAAAGAGAGAAAAGCCACAAATACATGAAGATTAAAAAACATGCAATTAAACAATGACTGGGTAAAAGAAGAAATAAAAGGAGAGATCAAAAGGTACATAGAAACAAATGAAAGTACATCATATCAAAATTATTGGGATGCAGCAAAAGCAGTATTAACAGGAAAATTTATATCATTACAGGCCTATTCCAAGAAACAAGAAAAATCCCAAATAAACAACGTAACATTACACCTTAAAGAACTAGAAATGGAAGAACAAATAAAAACCAAAGTCAGCAGAAGTAAGAAAATAATAAAAATTAAAGCAGAATTAAATGAAATAGAGAACAAAAAGACAATAGAAAAATTAATGCCACAAAGAGATGGTTCTTTGAAAATATTAATAAAACTGACAAACTCTTGGCTAGATTCATGATGGTAAAAAGAGAAAAGACACAAATAACCAAAATAAGAAATGAAATTGAAGAAATTAGAGTGGATACCACAGAAATACAAAAGATCATACAAGAATACTATGAAGAACTACATGCCACCAAATTCAATAAGCTAGAAGAAAAGAACAAGTCTAGCTTTTCTAGACTGAATCTTGAAGAACTGGAAAATCTAAATAGACTGTTGTAAGGAAATTGAAACAATCCTACAAAACCTCCCCAAAAGCAAAAGTCCAGGACCAGATGGCTAGTAAATTTTACTAAACATTCAAAGAGGATTTAATACCTGTCCTCCTCAAACTCTTCCAAAAAATTGAAAAACAGACAATACTTCCTAACTCATTCTATGAGGCCAACATTAATGGTAAGGATAACACAATAGAAGAAAACCATAAACCAATATCTCTGATGAGCACAGATGCAAAAATCCTAAAAAATAAATGCTAGCAAATTGAATACATAATACATTAAAAATACTATACATCACATTCAAACAGGATTCATCCCAGGGACACAAAAATGGTTCAACATATGCAAATCAATCAATGTAATACACCACATAAACAAAATGAAAAATAAAAATCTTATAATATCAATAGATGCAGAAAAAATATTTGACAAGAAAGAACATCCATTTATGATTAAAATGCTTAATAAAATGTATATAGAAGGAAAGTACTTCAATATAATAAAGACCATATATGAAAAACCCTCAGCTAATTTCATACTTAATGGTGAAAAACTTAAAGCTTTTCCTCTAAAATCAAGAACTAGACAGGGATGCCCCCTGTCATGACTGTTATTCAACACAATGTTGTAAGTCTTAGCCAGAGAAATCAGGCAAGAGAAAGAAATAATATTACGAGGCATCCAAATTGGGAATGAAGAAGTTAAATTGCCACTTTTTGCAGATAACATGATTCTTTATATAGAGAACCCTAAAGACTGAACTAAAAACCTATGAGAAACAATAAACAAATATAGTAAAGTTGCAGGATACAAAAATTCATTGCATTGCTATACTAACAATGCAATTTCACAAAAAGAAATGAAAGAAATAATTCTTCTTGCAATAGCAATGGAAGAAGTAAAATACCTAGGAATAAACTTAACAAAGGATGGGAAAGACCTATACACTGAAAACTAAAGACAATATTAAAAGAAATTGAAGAAGACACAAAGAAAAGGAAAGATATACAGACTTAATGCAATCCCCATTAAAATCCCAATGACATTTTTTCAAGAACTAGACCAAAAAAAATCATCAGATTGTATGAAATCACAAAAGACCATGAATAGTCAAAGCAATCCTAAGAAGAAAGAACAAGGCTGGAGGTATCACATTCCTTGACTTCAAATTATGCTACAAAGTGACAATAATCAAAACAACATAGTATTGGCAGAAAAACAGACACATAGATCAATGAAACAGAATTGAGAACCTGGAAATAAACTCACATATATATGCACAGATAATCTTTGACAAAGGAGCCACAAACATATAATGGAGAAAAGAAAACTTTTTCAATAAATGGTGCTGGGAATATTAAAAAGCCAAGTCAAGTGTGAAAGAATGAAGCTACATTGCTATCTGTCACCATATACCAAAATTAACTCAGAATGAATCAAAGACCTAAACATAAGACCTGAAACAATAAATTACATAGCAGAAAACGTAGGTACTAAATTTATGGACTTTGGATTCAGAGAAGATTTTATGAATTTGACCTTAAAGGCAAGGTAAGTAAAGCAAAAATAAATGAATAGCATTGTATCAAACTAAAAAGATTCTGCTCAGCAAAAGAAAACATCAACAAAACAAAGAGACAAACCAACCAAATGGGGGAAGATATTTGCAAATAACACCCCCAACAAGGGGCTAATATCCAAAATATTATGAAAAACTCATATACCTCAACCACAAAAAAACAAACAATCCAATTATAAAATGGGCAGCGAAGTTGAACAGACACTTTTGTTCATACAAAAAGACATACAAATGGCCAACAGATACATGAAAAAATGCTCAACTTCACTTGCTATTAGGAAAATGAAAATCAAAACCACAGTGAGATATCACCTCACACCTTTCAAATGGCTATTATCAAGGAGACAAATTATAAGTGTTGGAGAGGCTCTGGAGAAAAAGGAATCCTCATACACTGTTATTGGGAATGTAAATTGATACAGCCACTATGAAAAACAGCATGGAGTTTCCTCAAAAAATTAATAATAGAACTACTAGATAACCCAGCAGTTCCTCTTCTGGGTATCTACCTAAATAATCTGAAAACATTTATCTGCAAGGATATATTGTACCCTGATTTTCATTGCATCATTATTCACAGTGGCCAGGACATGGAAACAACTGAAGTGTCCTTTGATAGATGACTGGATTTTTTAAAATGTGGTATATATGCACAATGAAATATTACTTGATCATAAGAAAAGATGAAATACTGCCATTTGCAACTATATGGACAGATCTTGAGATTATCATGCTAAGCAAAGTAAGTCAGACTTAAAGTGTCAAGATGACTTCACTCATATGTGTGATTTAAAACTGAAAATATAAAAGGAACAAGACAAACAAATAAAAAAACAAAGACTAACAAACATAACAGCAGTTTGGTGGTTACCAGAGGGTATGGGGGGATTGGTAGGGTCAAATATTTGGTGGTTACCAGAGAGTATGAGGGGGTTGGTAGGGTCAAATATTTGATGATAGAAGGAGAATTGACTTTGGATGGCAAACACACAATGCAACATATAGACAATATATTATAGAAATGTACATTTGAAACCTATATAATTTTGCTAACCAATGTCACCCCAATAAATTTAATTAAAATTAATTTTGTAGACTGTACCAAAAGCAATGTGGTAGGAAATTCATAGCTTTGAATGTATCTATTAAGAAACAAGAAAGATCTAAAGTAAATAATTTAAGCTTCCACCCTAGGAAACTAGAAAAAGAGCAAATTAAATCCAAAATAAGCAGGAAAAAAATAATAATAAGGAATAGTACATAAATTAATGAAACTGAAAACAAAAAATTAGAAGACAAAAATCAACAAAACCAAAAGCTGGTTCTTTGAAGAAAGATTAGGAAAATTGATAAGTTTCTATCCAGGCTAAGGAAAAAAGAGAGAAGACACAAAAGACTAATATCAGACATGAAAGAGGGAGCATCATTAAAGTTCCCATGAACATTAAAAGGATAATAAAGAATACTATAAATAACTCTTTATCTACAACTATGAAAACTTAGATGAAATGAACCAATTCCCTGAAAGACAATCGACCAAACTTACACATGACAACTTGAGTATGCCTATATGTATTAAAGAAATTCAGTAAGTACTTAATAACCTCCCAAAACAGAAAGCACCAGGCTCAGATAAGATCACTGGTGAATTTTACCAAACATTAAAGAAAAACATTACACCAGTTCTCTGTAATCTCTTCCAGAATATAGAAGCAAAGAGAATATCTCTTAATTTATCTATGAGGTTAATATTACCCTAACACCAAAATCAGACAGACATCTCAGGAAAACAAAACTACAGACAAATATATCCCATGAATACAGATGCAAAACTCCTCAGCAAATTATTAGCAGATAAAATACAAAAATGTATAAAGTAATTATATACCACAACAAATTGGGATTTATCCCAGGTGTACAAAGCTGGTTCAATATTTGAAAATCAATTAATGTAATTCATCACAACTGATTAAAGAAGAAAAATCACAAAATCATGGCAATAAATGTAGAAAACCATTTGACAAAATCCAACACCAATTCATGATTTTAAAAAAAGAACTCTCAGCAAACTAGGAAGAAAGCCAAACTTCCTCAACTTGATAAAGAATATCTGCAAAAATCTACAGCTAAAATCATACTTGATGGTGAGAAACTAGAGATTTCCTGCTGAGATCAAGAAAAGGAAAAGATATTCCCTCTCATCACTCCTTTTCAACATTATACTTGAAGTCTTAGCTAATACAATATGACAAAGAAGATAAATAAAAGGTAATCATTGGGAAGAAAAAAATAAAACTTTTGTTCACAGATGACATAATCATCTCTGTAGAAAATCTGAAAGAATCAATAATAAAAAAAAAAAACCTCCTGGAATTAATAAGTGATTATAGCAAGGTTTCATTTTACATGGTTAATGTGCAAAAGTCCATCGTTTTCCTATATACTAGCATGAACAAGTGCAATTTGAACTTTAAAGCACAATACCATTTACATAAACACCAAAAAATAATGAAGTACTTAGATAAATGTCTAATAAAACACATACAATATCTGTATGAGGAAAACTACAAACCATTGATGATAGAAATTAACTAAATAAATGGAGAGCTATAACACGTTCATGGATAGACTCAATGTTGTCAAGATACATATTAGTTCTTTCCAACTTGATCTATAGGTTCAGTGTAATCCTAATCAAAATCCCAGCAAGTTATTTTTGTGGATATCAACAAATTAATTCTACAGTATATGTGGAAAGGCAAAGACCCAGAATATGCAAAACAATATTGAAGAAAAACAATTATCAAAGAACTGGCACTACCTGACCTCAAGATTTATTATAAAGCTGCAATAATCAATACAGGGTGGTAAAAGAACAGACATATAGATCAGTGAAGCAGAACAGAGGGATAGACAGCCCAGAAACACACACACACACACACACACACACACACACACACATGCACACACAGAGACAACTGATCTTTGACTAAAGAGCAAAGGCAATACAATGCAGAAAAGATGGTCTTTTCAACAAATGCTGTTGAAACAACTAAATAGCAACAAGCAAAATAAGAAATGAAACTAAACAAAGACTTTACAGCCTTCATAAAAGTTAACTCAACATGTATCATAAACCTAAATGCACAATGTAAAACTATAAAACTCTTAGAAGACAACACAGAGGAAAATCTAGATGACCATCAGTACAGCGATGACTTTTTAGAAGAACACTAAAGTCATAATCCATGAAAGAATTAATTGATGACAGAGTACAATTAAAAACTTTTGATCTGCAAAAGACAGTCAAGAGAAATAGAAGACTATGAAGAAAATACTTGCCAAAGATATGTTTGATAAAGAACTATTATCCAAAATATACAGAGAACTCTTAAAACTCAATAATAAGAAAACAGAACTAAATTGAAGAAGACACAAATAAATGAAAAGATAATTCTTGTTCATGAGTTGGAAGAATTAATACTGATAAAAAGTTCTTATTACTTAAAGCAATCTAAAGAGTCGATGTTATTTCTATTAAACTTCCAATGCCATTTTTCACAGAAATAGAACAAAAATTCTATTTGTATAGAACCACAAAGACTATAAATAACCAAAGCAATCTTGAGAAAGAAGAACAAAGTTGGAAGAATCACAGTCCTTGACTTCAAACTATACTACAGGGCTGTAGTAATCAAAATATAGAGTAATAAAACAGACACATAGATCAATGAAACAAAATAACAAACTTAAAAATAAACAACAAATATGGGAAAGTAATTTATGACAAATGAGCCAGAACATACAATGTGGAAAGAACAGTCTCTTCAATAAATGGTGTTGAAAAAACTGGATAGCCACATGCCAAAAAAAAAAAAAAAAAAATTAAACTGAACCACTATTTTATACCATACACAAAAATCAACTCAAAATGAATTAAAAACATGAACATAAGACTGAATGGAAACCATAAAACTTGTAGAAGAAAATGTAAACAGTAAGCTCTTTGACATCTTGGCAATGATTTTTTGGATTTGACACCAAAAAGACAGGCATTAAAATAAAAATAAAGAAGCGTGACAATATCACACTAAAAAGCTTCTGCTCACCCAAGGAAACTCAACAAAATAAAAAGACAACCTACCCAATGGGAGAAAATATTTATAAGTCACACCTGATAAGGGGTTAATAATACACAAAATATATAAAGAAGTCATACAACTCAATAGTGAAAAAAAAAAAGAAAAAAAGAAATCCAATTAAAAACGGGCAGAGAATCTGAATCAACATTTTTCCAAAGAAGACATAAAGATGGCCAACAGAAACATTCTTAATCATTAGGGAAATGCAAATCAAAACCACAATGAGATATCATCTCACACCTGTTAAAACAGTTATTATAAAAAAGACAAGAGATAACAAGTATTGGCAAGGATGTGGAGAAAAGGGAACGAACCCTTGTGCACTGTTGGTGGGAATGTAAATTGGTACAGCCACTATGAAAAACAGTATGGAAGTTCTCAAAACATTTAAAACAGAACTACTACATGATCCAACAATTCTACTTTCAGGTATTTATCTGAAGGAAACAAAAATCCCTGTCTTAAAAAGATATCTTCACTCCCATGTTCACTTCAGTATTATTTACAATAACCAAGACATAGAAACAATTTAAATGTCCATAGATAGAAAACGGGTTTTAAAAAATGTGGTATATTATTCACAATAGAACATCATTAAGCCATAAAAAAGAAAGAAATCCTGCCATTCACAATGACATGGTTGGAGCTTGAAGATATTATACGAAGTGAAATAAGTCAGACAGAGACAGACAAAAATACCGTATGATCTCACTTATAAATGTAAAATCTAAATAAAACTGAATAGATACAAAGAAGAGATTGACGGTTGCCAGAGGCAAGCAAATGAGAGGCACAGGGAGATAGGAGAAATGGCTGAAGGTGATCAAAAGTTACAAACTTAGGTCTTGCCGATGTAATGTACAGCATGGTGACTATAGTAAATAATACTCTATTTTATATTTGTGAATTGCTAAGGAAGTAAATCTTACAAGTTCTCATCACTCACACAAAAAATTGTAACTGTGTGGTGACAGATGTTTACTAAACTTACTTTGGTAATAATTTCACAATATATACAAAAGCTGTCTAGAAAAAACCCAGTCATAAATGACTCTATGTTTCACATTACATGGCTGGATACTTTCCGGACAGCCCTCATACATATATCAAATCATTTTTTGTACACCAAAAGCTAGTACAATACTAAATGTCCATTATAGCACAATAAAAAAGGCGGGTGGGGGGAGAAAACAAACAACTGGATTATAAAGTGACTAAAAGACCTGAATAAACATCTCACCAAAGAAGATGTATAGATATCAAATACGCATATGAAAAGATGTTCAACATTATATCATTAAGGGATTGTAAATTAAAACAACAGTGAGATACCACTACACACTTATTATAATAGCTAAAATCTGAAATGCTGACAACTCCAAATGCCAGTGATAACGTGGGGCAACAGAAACCAACGTTCATGAGAATGCAATGTGGTACAGCTACTTTGGAAGACAGTTTAGCAGCTTACAAAACTAACCATACTTTTATCATGTGATCCAGCAGTTGTGCTCACTGGTGTTTATTCAAAAGACATAAAAACTTACACCCACAAACGAACCCACACAGAGACGGTTATAGTAGCCTTATTTGTAATTGCCAAAACTTGGAAGCAACCAAGATGTCCTTCAGTAGATGAATGAATAAATAAAGTGAAACACAACCATGCAATGGAATATTAATCAGTGATAAAAAGAATGAGATTTCAAAACACAAAACGATATGGAGGAAACTTAAATGCATATTACTAAATGAAAGAAGCCAATCTTAAAAGTCTACATACTATATGATTTTAATCATATGACATTCTAGAAAAGGCAAAATGATGGAGACAATAAAAAAATCAGTGGTTGCCAGGGATTAGGGAGGGCTGAATAGGCAAAGAACAGGATTGTTAGGGCGATGAAACTATTCTATACAATACTATAGATTTCATTATACATTTTCCAAAACCCACAAACATGCAACACCAAGAAAGAACTGTAATGTAAACTATGAACTTGGGGTGATAATGTATCAATGTAAATTTGTCAAATGTATCAATTTGATGGGAGATGTAGATGGGGAGGCTGTAGACATGTGGAGGCAGCGGGTATATAGAAACGCTCTGTACCTTCTGCTTAATTTTGCTGTGAACCTAAAATGGCTCTAAAAAATAAAGACTCTTTTTTAAAGGCACTGCAGGTAAATGCCCGATATAGAAGGCCACAAGAACAACAAAGAAGACAATATACCCAGAACTTAGCAAGGGCATCCAAAAGGGAGTCCCGCCAATTTATCTTTTATCTAGTATCTACTAGCATCTTAACACAACCCAAAAGGAAAACCCAGAAGTCATATTCTTTGCTCCCAAACAATTGTTGTTTTCATGAGCCCAAAACAGTGAAGGCTCAACAGGAGGGAAGTGAATGAAGCAGAAGGCACTGCTAGTTGGTAATAACAAAAAGGCACAGCCTGGAAATCATGTCCAGTACACTGCAATAGAGCTCTCTTGGTCCCTCAGCAGAAGCCAACTATGTCCAAGCTAGCTGAGTTATTCTCTGGCCCAGGAAAGAGACTCCCTGAAATACCTGCCAAATTCCACAGTCAGCTGTGAAATGTAGGTCACCCTCTGCAGGCCTACAAAAATCACAGTATGGACAATGACCACCTTCAGCAGAAAGCAGATACAGAAGATGAGACCAGTCCCTCAACTTCCTAGAGATTTATGGGGATCACGTCTTTCAGAAGAAGTGAGGAAGGCAGACAGAATGGGGGGATCTCAGGACCCCTCCTGTGGGACTCGCCCTGCTGAAGTAGTCACTACCCTGATACCATGTTTTCATTAGTAATCCCTGCCCCAGGCTAGGCAACCACAGGCAAAAAGTTAACTAATACAAGGAAGTTATGGCGCACAGGAAGCCCACCAGTTTAAGCCGGTTCCTAATGCCTGTGCAGTAAGAGTTACAACAAATTTCATTTCACCTATGCCTCATTATACCATCATTGTAATATCATACATACGTCCGGAAGTTCATTAATACCATTACAACAGACTGCATTCTGAGAAAGGGAATGCACAGTGAGAAAAGGTGATGTAATAGGCCCCTTGTCAATCAAAAATGTCAATCAAAAGGCCCCACGCCCAGATAGGCATAACGCCTTACAATTAAAGAAAATAAAACTACTGAAACCTCATTAATTAGGGCTCTTGAGCCATTTTCCTGCTGGAGCCTGCTTCAATCTCTTAGGAGTATACTTTCCCCTTCCCATTTGAGGCCCCTGAGCCACTCCTGATCAGGCCCACTCCTACCTCTTTGGAGTATACTTTCCCTTTTAATAAACTATCTCTTTATTTCACCTTATTTTTCTTTTAATAAACTGCTTCTTGGTTTCACCTCTTTGAAAAAAAGAAGAAGAAAAGAATCATCATAGTCCTAAAAAGCAACAGCCACAACTGAAGAGCTTGCCTCATTTGCCCTGATTTTTTTCTCCTTGTACCATCATACTGTTCACTTTGTTGCTCTCCTTTGAAATTTCTCTAGTTTATCCCAATTTCTAGAGTTCTATTTGCCTTTCTCTGTAATAAGACAGTGCTAAAACAGTTACTCTTGAAACCTTGCCAAGAGGAGACTAGAATAAGCTCTAACCTTCCTCCCATGAGCATTCCCTGAGTACATCCTCCTGGGAGGGACTGTGTCTCCTATGCTACAGCAACATACATGCCTGTGCCTGGGAGCCCTGCATCTCAGGACCAGGCATGTGGCCACATTTCCAGCACTAGATGGGAAAAGAAGTTATAGTGAACCCTGTACCCCAACAAAGGCTGGAGACAAACCCATCTGAGGGACTATCCTATCTTGTTAGCATGCCAGTTCATTCCAAAATAATTTGTTTGCTTACAAAAATTAATAGAGTTGACAACATAAAATAAGGATGAATGAGAAAAATGGGAAGTTGAGAAACTTCTGTATTGGGAGTGGGAAGAGATTGACAGAAATGTAATGGTCTCTAACTTCATTCTTTCCCTTCTTTACTGGTTCTCTGTGATTCTAGATCTCTTGTTAAAGTCACCAAAGATTCCCACATTACTAAATTCAATGGCCAATTCTGTCCTCATCTTACTTGAAGCACTAGCAGAATTTATAAAGCTGATCATTGTCTCCTCCCTAGAAAATATTCCACCCGCCTTTGTTTTTCTTCATGGACCCCTTCTTCTTTCTCTGGTTACTCCTAACCTCTCAGCTTCTTAAAATTGGACCATCCTAAGGCTCAGTTTTTAGAACTCTTTTCTATCTATCCTCAGTACCCTTAATATTGGGGCCTCTCATCCTGTTTCACAGTGTTAAATACTATGTCATATGCCCACTGCTCCTAAAATTTAATGTTCAGCCCAGACCTCTCCCCTGAACTCTAGATGCCTATATCCAACTGCCCACTCAGCCTCTCCACTCAGATGTTTAACATACATCTCAAACTCAAAACTGTTCCAAACAGAAATAACATCCTTGACCCACAGACCTGCTCTACCCACAGTTTTTCCCAACATCTTCTCAGTTACTCAAACCAAAAGTTTTAGAATAGTCCTTAAGTCCTCTCTTTCTCTTACTTTCCACCTTCAGTCTTATTGGTTCTACCCCTCTTATAGGGTCTGACCACTTCTCACCAACCCCCACCCCTGTGGTGACCACTTTGGTACAAGCCTGAGTTATTAAAATGGTCTCCTAACTAGACTCTCTGCTTCCACCTTTGCCCCTTTCAAACTATTCTTAACACAGGAGCTAGTGTTACCTTGTTGAAATGTAAGTCAGACCCAGGTCTTTACAAGGGCCTCCACGGCCTGACATGATATATATCTTCCATCTCCAACGCTCTCTCCTCATCCTCTTCTCTCACCCACTCTCTAGTACCCACACTGGTGCTAGAACACACCAGGCTCCCCTCCACCTTCCAACCTTTGTACTTGATATTCCTGCTGGAAATTCTTTCTCCCCTAACCTCCTCTAAGCTTTTACTCAAATATTTTCACAATGAGGCCTTCCCTAGTCATCTTATTTAAAATTGCAAACAGCTTCAACATTCCATCCCCCTTTTCTGCTTTCTTTTCCCCCATAACATATCCATAACTTACTGACTTATTTTGTTAATTACATCTCTCCTCCCTAGAATGAAATTTCAATGAGTGAAAGATTTTCTTTTTCTATTTTTCTTTACTGCTTAATTTCTGGGTCTTATAACTGTGCCTTACATATAATAAATGGTTCAATACCTAAGTTCTGGATGCATAGATGGATGGATGAAAAGAATAAATAGCAAATTTTATGCTTCAACTGCCAGAATCGTGAAGGTCCCAGAGGAGAAAAATGTCACAAATCAAGTGAAGTAGAATTCAGCATTTAAGACACATACCTTCCCATAGCTACTCTGCCTACTTAACTTCAATGCTAGATCCTAACATAAAATGAAATGAAATATCCATAGAACCATTAGAATTAGGCTAGTCTTAGCTTTGCCTCCATCAGCCACAACCTACAATAGGCAGGCTGGGGAAATATTCATGATTATAGGCATTGAGAATAGCAGGCTATGACTCCAATGGTAGAGAAGGGGACTAAGGAAGGAGTTGAAAAACTAATGGTAATCGACTTTTATTGAGTTTCTACCACATGATAGACAAGACACTAGACTCTTCGCTAACATCCCATTAAATCCTTACCACCCTAGGAAGCAGGCATAATTACTCTCATTTCACAAATTAAAAAACTGAAATTCAGCAAAATTAAGTTATTTGCACAATTTCACACATACACAAGAGAATCAGGATTCAAACTAGGTCTCCATGAATCAAAAATTCTTGCTGTTCCCACACCAAAGGTTACTCCAGAAAAGTAAACTAACCTTTCACCATTTTTAGATCAATTCTTCTTTCCTGGTAGACACTCAATATCTTTGGTTCAATAGATCAAGTACCTAGAATTGGGGCAGAAGGGTTGAGAAAGAAGAAGCTAAAACCATTGAAAATTATCCACGAGAATAAAAAATAATTAATAAGCTGAAACCTGACACCTTTCAGTCCATTTTACACACATACACATGTCCATGTGCACACCAAAATCAACTACTAGGAAAACAATAATATTAAAACTTACCACGCTTTTACCTTCACACAGATCACTCGTGGGTCATGAGTACCAAAAATGTGCTGCTTGGTAGCTAACAATCCTGGCAGATACTGCTTAATGCTCAAAAAGACAAGCTTATTGCACCAGCATCAGCCTTACAACAGTCCCAGAGTAATCTTTTGCTTCCTCCCACCCACATGTTTTTTCTTGGGCGTTGTATACACTGACAGTGGCCTCCACCTCCACCCAATTTACAGAAACCTGGCCCATAATACCCAGCAATTAATGTCATGATATATGCTTTCAGCTTACCAGAAGACACTATCCTTTGCAATCAGGGATGGAATGCTGAGTACTGTCAGCAGGTGCTTCCCAACACCTACAAAGTATTCATATTCATTCCCACTCTGACTACCTTAACCTCCTGATTATTATTTGTATGAAATTGTTCAACCAGCCATCTTAGGTGTCCACTGTGTAAGGACAGTGAAAATAGAAAACTCCCACAGGGAATGAGCTTCGCTTGCCTGGGCCAACCTATCAAGCCAACCAGCTCACTCCACTCTCACACAAGGAGGGTGGATAAATACCCTAGTCTGCATCCCTCTCCTGAACTGCACCTATAAATACTAAGAAAACTCAGGGATGAATATTCTCAAGCATTGCTGCTGGTTTTAGCATTTAGACTCACCAGCCAATAAGAATATTCTTGCTTAAAAAGTAAGACCTACTGGAGTATGTATGTGGCATGTACCTATGAAATGTGAGGTTGAGACATCTAGGTATCATAAAAAAAGGGAAACCAAGGAGATTTAGAAAATCTCTCAAAGAACAGAAGTACTGGTGACCTCAGAAACAGGAGAGCATGAGGGATGCCCCTTGATCTCTCCCCCTGAAGTTACAACAAATTAAACAGCTATAATTTAACAAAGGATTTCCTACATCATACACAAACATGTCTAAGAGATCTGTGCATCAAAATACCTGAAGGTGGATGAATTGAGGCAAACAGGGGTGGAGGGAAGGAAGAAGTGCAAAGATGGGGCCACCAACATAGCCCAGAGCTCACTGCACCCCCAGGAGCGAGGAGGATTGAAACTGCACATGTATTCTCTCAGGCCTTAAACCATCCTGCCTGAGTGATCAGCATATAATTTAGCAGAACCCAGCAACTGGGTCAGAAATTTAGGGACAAAGATCAAATACAGAAGTGTTACAACTGTGGTCTAACAGCCCTGACTGCCAGGCAGAAAACAAAGGCACTGAGCCTGGCTGCCTCCCTCCACCCTCTCAGAGTTCACCTCCCCCACACTCTCTTAGTGTTAGCATTGAGCCCAAGAAGAATCTATAGCTGTGTCGGATTAAAAAGCCACAGCCCTGAGAACTGGAGAGACAGTTCCTGAGCAGCAGATACATGCTGAAGCTAATCCTCGTGACAAGGAAGGGATAGAGGAGTGAGGCAGCTATGGTCTAGCAGTCACCATTACCCAGAGAAGAACAAAGATACAAACACACCAGCCACCTATCCCAGCTCGCTTTGCCCTCACTTTTCACAGCTGATCCCAGGAGAAGTGCACAGGGCTACTGAAGAACACAGCTCTGCATCTGGCTGCAGGGGCAGCTGGGATTTCAGAGGCTCAGAACCCCATCACCCACCACATCCTCTCAAGAGAATGGTGCTCCAAGACTGAGGTGGCCTGGTTAAGAGAAGATGCCCACGTCCCCAAGAAATCTTCCACAACAAGCTGGAACAGGGCATGAGAAAAAAATGTTCCAGCAGTACCTACTGAAAAGCAAATGAAAGACCTCTTCATATGAACCTGCTGCAGAATTCATTCCCATAGCTGCCCAGGAAGAGTAATCATTCATTAATTACTCTGAATAACAAAGGAAACAAGTCAGCTCAGAAAAAAAAAAAGAAGAAAAATCTACAGAAAATAAACTTAAAGACACAAAAATATGTGATTTAGGGGGGTTCCCTGGTAGTATAGTGGCTAGGCTTCGGTGTTCTCAATGCCACAGCCTGGGTTCAATTCCCAGCCAGGGAACCACCCCCCTCCAAAAAAATATATATGCATATACATATATATGTGTGATTTAAATGACAGAGAATTCAAGATTTAAGTTCTGAAAAAACTCATTAAGACGCAAGAAAACTCAGAAATGAACTCAGAAATAAAGTTAACAAACAAAATGAGTACTTTACCAAAGAGAATGAAATATTTAAAAAGAACCAAATAAAATTCTGAAGCTGAAGAACTCAGTAAAAGAGAGGAAGAGTGAAATAGCCAGCTTAGGGAATAGAGCTGACCACATGGAGGAAAGAATTAATGATATTGAAGATAAAAATCTGGAAATGGGAGTTCCCTGATGGTGTAGTGGCTTAAGGCTTCGGCGCTGGCGCTGTCAGCACTGCAGCCTGAGTTCGATTCCCAGCCAGGGAGCTACCCACATACCAAAAAAAAAAAAAAAAAAAAAAAATCTGGAAATGATGAAGATGGAAAAAGATAGAGACTGAGAGTTAAAAGAAATTTTAAAAACTCTACAAGAACTATCTGATTCCATCAGAAAGAGCAATATAAGAATAATGGGTATACCAGAAGAAGAAGAAAGGGAAAAGAGCACAGAGATCCCATTCAAACAAATGGAGAAGGAGAACTTCTCAAAAGTATGGAAAGAACTGGACCCTCAAATCCAAGAAGCAAACAGAACACCTAAATTACCTCAATCCTAACTGGCCTTCTCCAAGGCACATTATATTGAAGCCATGAAAAATTAATGACAAAGAAAAAATTCTCAAGACAGCCAGAGGAAAAAAGATGGTAACCTACCAAAAAAATAAATAAATAAATAAAAATAAAAATAAAAAAGCCTATTAGAGCATCATAAGATTTTTCAGCAGAAACTTACAAGCCAGGAGGCAAGACATTCAAATACTCAAACTATTGAAAGAGAAAAATTACTAGCCAAGAATAATATACCCAGCAAAGTTATCCTTTAGATATGAAGGCAGAATAAAGACCTTTCCAGATACACAGAAGCTGAGGAAATTTTCCACCACAAGGTTGCATTACAAGAAATAATGAAGGAGGTTATTATCTAAAACAAAAAGACAAAAGAATACAACTTATGAGTAACATTATTAACCAACAGACAGAACCAAGAAATGGCAACCCCTATACAGAAAGGATTGTATAAACTTAAACATAACATAAAAGGTAAAGAACATAAAAACATTTTTAAAAAAGAAGACAATTTGCTACTGTAACTCAGAAAGGAACTCACAGCATAAATAGGGATAATTTGTAACAACAAAACATAAAAGGGAAGGAGGTAAAAGTCTGAATTTGTAAAAAATGGAGATAAGATGCATACCAAAGATAAAGGACTACTATATATATATATGAAAGTTTCTTTTACATAAATTTAACAGTAACCACTAAAAATAATCTAAGACACTTAACATTAAAAAAAAAAAAAAGAAAGGAAGGAAAGGAAAAGCATAGAATACCATCAAACTAAAGTAACAGACAGAAACACAAAGATAGAGAAACAATGGAGACAACAAGATACCAGAAAATAAAAGATAAAATGGCTATAGGAAATGTAAATGGACAGAACTCACCAATAAAAAGGCACAGAGTAGCAGACTGGATCAAAAACAAAACCCAACTACATGCTGCTTCCAAGAGACACGTTTCACCTTCAAAGACAAATATAGACTCAAAGTGAAAGGGTAGAAAATGATACTCCAAGCAAATGGCACTCAGAGAAAAGCAGGTGTAGCCATACCTATATCTGATGAAACAGACTTCATAAAAAGGTAAAAAGAGACAAAGATGGACATTTCATAATGATAAGGGGGACAATACAACAAAAAGACATAACACTTATCAATATATTTGTATATATTCCCAATGAGAGAGCACCAAAATCTACAAAGCAATTACTAACAGAACTAGAGGAAGAAACTGACAAAAATACAATTATTGTAGGGGACCTAAATATGCCATTGAGAATCACAAATAGATCATCTTAACAGACCATCAATAAGGAAATACCACCCTTAAATGATACATTAGACCAAATGCACATAATTGACATTTACAGAGTACTTCATCCTAGAACACAAGACTATACATTTTTTAGTGCATATGGAACAGTCTCAAGAATAGATCCCATTGGGAATGGAGCTACCATTTGACCCAGCAATCCCCCTTCTGGGGATCTACCCAAAGAACTTGAAAACCTTTGTCCGCAAAGACTTATGTACCCCAATGTTCATTGCAGCACTGTTCACAGTGGCCAAAACATGGAAACAACCAAAGGTCCCTGCAACAGATGACTGGATAAAGAAGCTGTGGTACATATACACAAT
>PVJL010006566.1:0-92646 GCA_004026885.1 Lyroderma lyra
GCAGCCCAGCTTTCCGATTGGTCGCCGCGGCGCGGACTTTGGCCAATCAACTTTCCCTTCCTATTTGTGGCGTGCAGTTCCCTCCTCTTCTCTGTCCCCGGAACCCGTGGTTCCTCGGCGCTAGGGTCCTTTTTACGGGCCTCTAGAGGCAAAGCGAGGGGATTTCTGTCGCTACAGGAGATACTTTCTGCAAGGCAATGGGTCCGCGAGGACGTAGGAATTCCGTCCCTCTGCTCTCGGGGGGCAGAGGATGTCTGTTTGTGGGCTGGGGTTTCTTCGGGAGACATGGTGAACGTCACCCTCTTCTCCAGGAATACAGTTACATTCCCACTCCCTGCGCTACGGACTCCTGGTCCCTCTGGGGTGTCCGAAGACAGGATTAGATCCCTTAAGTCTAGGAGGAGCAGCCAGGTGGTCTCCAAGAGCCCCGCCTCCTCTGAGTTTCCAGGACTCTGATTGGCTAACAGGCCAGCCCATCCCTCACCACGCCCCCTGGGAGAGTAGTTAAGCTTTCCGAGCAGTTCTAGGATTCTATTAGGGGTGGGGGGAGATGAAAGCGGCTTGGACTTGGGGGCTCAGGACCCACACCGTTCCCCCTCCACTACAGTCAGAGGGAACCCAGGTCGTCACTTTTCTCTTACTTGTCCGTCCACCGTAACCTGTCACTGTCAGCCTCACTCTGGATAGAGACAATTACTTGAAACGTTGTTCTAAACTCCTAGGCCCGTCTCCCAACACCCTTTTAACTGCGACCCTGGATGGGGGTCCCATGGACCCTCCAGTTGCTCATCCCCTCGCTCAGAGGGGTGTGTGTATGAGTGTGAGTGTAGAGGAAGGCTTGGCCTAAGGCCTCTCCTTCTCCCTCCCCTTGCCTCTGGGGTGGGGGTGGGGTGTTGTGGCTGTGTGTGTGGCTGTGACTCCGTCCCGGGGGTTCTGTCACCCGGCTGTGTCCAGCCTCCTCCCCACCCCCCCACACCTAAGAGTCACCAACCGGGGGTGTGATTCACCACCCGCTGGAACCGTGCAACCTTTCCCAGAGGAAGAAGGAGGAGGTAGAAGCCAGTTGAGCAGAGATCCTCTCATTAACCACTGCGTCACGGTGTAGTGGAAGGGTGGGTGTTGTGGCTTTTTGCCTGTGACACACACATCCACACCCGCTCACCCTGTGCTCACTCACAGGGTCGGTGTGTGTATGTGTGCTGGGTGTGTGTGTGTCGGTGTCTCTGTTTGTGTGTCTACGCCTGTGTGTGTATGTGTCACCCCGTAGGAGTGCGCCGGTCTTGGGGAAATGCCCGGTTCCTTCGTGCCCACGGTCACCGCGATCACAACCAGCCAGGACCTCCAGTGGCTTGTGCAACCCACCCTCATCTCTTCCATGGCCCAGTCCCAGGGGCAGCCACTGGCTTCCCAGCCCCCGGCCGTCGACCCCTATGACATGCCTGGAACCAGTTACTCCACACCGGGCATAAGTGGCTACAGCAGTGGTGGAGCTAGTGGCAGTGGTGGTCCTTCCACCAGCGGAACCACCAGTGGACCTGGGCCTGCCCGCCCGGCCCGAGCCCGGCCTAGGAGACCCCGAGAGGAGACGGTGAGTAAGGCACATCAGAACTTGGTCTGGGGGGAGGAAGTAAGAGAGCTAGGAACTTTCTCCCTTTTGGGGTGAGGGACCACCAAGGCCTCAGTGCTGTAGAAACCCTATCATCTTTGCCACAGTCAGTGAGAATTAGAGGGTCCTTTTCTGGCTTCTTGGGGTTCTGGAAGAAGAGGAGGTTCAGGATGGGTGGAGGAGGTGCACTGGGTCCCCAAACTTCATGGCCTCTATCTTTCCTACTCAGCTTACCCCAGAGGAAGAAGAAAAACGAAGGGTTCGCCGGGAACGAAACAAACTGGCAGCAGCTAAGTGTAGGAACCGTCGGAGGGAGCTGACGGACCGACTCCAGGCGGTGAGGATGGCCTCTGGGGTGGGTGAGGGTATGCAGAAGAGGGGCTGTCTTCCCATCCTGTGCCATTCCCCCACCTGCCCCCTTATCTTGGGCTGAGAACAAGAGGTTCCACATATGGAATAGGCACAGACGTATCCAGATGGGATCACCCTGTGCACATACATAGACCCTTATATACTTATGTGGACTCCTGGGCGCTCCCTGCCCTGGTTTATGACCCCCACCCCTCCCACACACACCACTCTCCTGGCCCTCAGTTCTTCCTGAGGAGATGTTTGAGGGACCTTTAATAGACAGGAACTCTAGGCATTTCTCCCTTTCGGTCTTGGGCAAGCAATAACCCATCTTGCCTTAGTTTCAGCATCTCTTCCACTCCTTATCTAATCTCCCAGGATCCTTCCAGCTTTAACATTCTGGAGAGTCTATGAAACAAAATTCTCTTATTCTATGTCAGTTCCCCACCACCTGCCCCAGCTATCCAAGCTAAAAGGCTTCCTCCCCTTTTAGCCCTCCCTCAGCCTGAGGGTTTCCTTCTTGAGACTTGAGAGGTGACCTGCTACCCCTAGAGGAACTTAGAGGAATTCTGTACTTTTCTGCTCTACCTAGTCTCTTCCCTGGGAGGCAGAGTGGGATAGGTAACAGAGGTGGCATTGAAAACATAACAATCGTTCATTCATTCAACAAACCTCTGAGTGCTTCCTGCAACCAGAGACTTCCATGTGTGCCTGGCCACCTCTCAAACATCCCCTGGGCAGATGGGGAAACTGAGACTCCTAGAAGACAAGACCCTGGCCCCAAGTTCAATAGCACACCAAGACTCCATCTCAGGAGGTCTTTCCTATCAGTCCAGAGCTGCCTCCCAGCCCTGGGCCTCAGCAGCAAGTCTAGGAGAAATGGCTTCAGCCACGTCACATCTTCTCTAGTCGCTCACAGTCTTTTTCTCCTTCTTTCCTCTTCTCTGTGACCTGGCCACTGGGGTTCAGGAGACAGATCAGCTGGAGGAAGAAAAGGCGGAGCTGGAGTCGGAGATCGCCGAGCTCCAAAAGGAGAAGGAGCGTCTGGAGTTTGTGCTGGTGGCCCACAAACCGGGCTGCAAGATCCCCTACGAAGAGGGGCCGGGACCTGGCCCCCTGGCGGAGGTGAGAGATTTGCCGGGGTCAGCATCCACTAAGGAAGATGGTTTCAGCTGGCTGCTGCCGCCCCCGCCACCACCGCCCCTGCCCTTCCAGACCAGCCAAGACGCATCCCCCAACCTGACAGCTTCTCTCTTTACACACAGTGAAGTTCAAGTCCTCGGCGACCCTTTCCCCGTTGTTAACCCTTCGTACACTTCTTCGTTTGTCCTCACCTGCCCGGAGGTCTCCGCATTCGCCGGCGCCCATCGCACCAGCGGCAGCGACCAGCCTTCCGACCCTCTGAACTCGCCCTCCCTTCTTGCTCTGTGAACCCTTTAGACACAAAACAAACAAACACACAAGGGATAGAGATTTGGAAGAGGAGAAGGAATAGAGAGAGGGGACAAGACTAAGCGGGTGTGTGGCCTCCCTGCCTCTCCTGTCTGACTCTCTGCCGCCACTGCCATCGGACAGGACAACCTCCTTGTGTTTTGTGCCGCCTCTTGTTTCTGTGGCTCAGCAAGGCCAGAAAGCTGGTGACTTTGGGGGCAGGAGGTGGGGAGGGGATGGGCACCCCTGGCTGCCTGTTGGTCCTCTCACTTCAACCCAATCTCTGGGGATGGATGGGCGACGGGTGATGCCCACCTATGGGCTGGAGGGAAAGGGTGCTGCAGGTGGGCTGTGGGGTGGGCTGGAGTTCTCTCTAGAGAGATCCAACAAGGAAGTGCCACAGATCCCCCACAATGTCTCCTACACCCACCTTTCAGGGGGGTGACTAGTCTGATTATCCCTCTTCCCCCGACCTAAGCTTATTTATCCAATATTTCCAAGTGGTTAGATCCTCCTTTGAATTGAGCCCCCTTTAAAGGGAAGTTGATGTCCCCACTATGATTATCTCTTTCCCTCCACCCAGACTTAGTCTGAAATGTGAACCTCCCTCCCTGACTGTCCAGCCACTCCCTCCCAGCAAAACCAGCTCTGATTGAATTTCTCATCTCCTAAGGATCCCCTCACATTCAGCCCCAGCCCTCCTGTCTGATGACAGTATTATTCCAAGCCGCACCCCCGCCCCTCCTGGCCTTCCTTGTTGGGCCTCTCTGATTCAGGCAGCAGGGGGCGCTGTGATGCCTGTCCTACTGGAGTGTTTATACTGTGAAATGAGTTGGCCGATTGTGGTGGGGGAACACGGTGGGACAGAATCCTTCCCCAGGGATTTGTCCCCCACTCCCCAAAGCCTATCCTTGGTCTTCCCTCCCCTCATATGCCTCCTTCCTCCCCTCAACAGTGAGTTAGAATCAAGGGGGTGACAGAATCGAGAGGGGTGTGACAGTTATCAATCCGTGTGGGCTCTCTCCTCAGGGCCCCCAGCCTCCAGCCCTAGCCTTTTTCTTTTAAGGCCTGTCACCCAACCCCGGCCTAGGACGCCAACTTCTCCCTCCTCTTGGCACCCCCCCCCCCATCCTTTCTAGAAAAGGAGTGAAGGGAGATTGCTAAGGGGCCCTATGTTTTTCCGGAGAAGATTTAAAGGCTGAGGCTTTGGTCTCCAACCCCCAATATTTTTGGACGGGCAAACTCGAAGGGGCTGGGCTCTTGTGATCCCAGCTTCCCCTCCCTTCCCCCAGCCCCAGCCCCGAATCTTGGTTTTGGCTCCCCCACCGTGACTTTTCTTGTGCTTCACCTCATGAGAATTTGATCATGAGGCAAATTGATATTTTTTAACATCGGGTGGGCCGGGCCGCCCTCGTGCTGCATGGAGAACATTCCACCTGCCCTGTCCTGCGCCTTCCACCCTGAACCCAGACCCCTCTTGTAGCTATTTATCCCTTTCCTGGTTCCTGAAAGGCACTTATATCTATTATGTATAAATAAATATATTATATATGGGTGTGTGTGTGTGCGCGCGCGTGTGTGAATGTGTGAGCGCTTCTGCAACCTCGGCCTAGGTCACGTTGGCCCCCAAAGCCACGCCATTGAATTGGAAACACTGCTTCTGGAAACTTTGAGGCAGCCTGTCTCTATTGGCCTGTCTCTAGCTGTCTGTTTTTTTATTGTCTCGGCCCCTCTAGTTGTTTCTGGCAGTCTCTCTGGCTGTCTCTTAGCCGAGTGTCTTGTCCCCTCCAGTTTTTCTCTGCCAGTTTTTCTCTGAAAATATCTATCTGTCTCCTTTCTGACTGTCCTTGATCCTCCAGCTGCCCTCTGACTCTGGGTTCGTTGGGACATGAGATTTTATTTTTGTGACTAAGCCTGAGGGATCATAGATTTTTACAATCTGTATCTTTGAGAATTCTGGGTGCGAGTGTGAGACTGTGAGCAGGGCCTGCTCCTGCGGACCACAATTTATTGAATCCCCAATTCCCCACCCCATTCTGTATTTGTGATTCTCTTTTTGTATTTTGCACCTGACCCCGGGAGTCTGGGGTGGCTGACACTGGGCCACTACCCACCCCCATGGTTCTGCACTGTCGCCAATAAAAAGCTCTTTAAAATGCATCCACCAAGCCTCAGGATCTATTTTCTTCTGAGTTTCCTCATCTGCCTTCCTTTCAGCATGAGAGAGTGAAGTTAGATTACTGGGTTGGAGTGGGGGGAACTATACACACACACACACACACACACACACAGGAACTGCTACTAGTGAATCAGCCTATAGCAGGATAGAGGGAGGCCAGACAGTTAGGAGGACTTCTGACACATTGAGCTGTGCCTCCTAGAAAAAATAAGGAGGCAGAATATTGACTAGAGTGTGTAGTATTGAAATGATAAAGGGCCATAGAGGCTCCTGGTGAGGAAGGAACTTACACTGGACCCTGTATGCTCTAAGTAAAAGGTATAAACTTAGAGATCTTTGAAAAATACATTGTAATCTGTTGAAGATCAATTAAATGGGCTCTGACAATCCTCAGAGTTATTTGAACCTTATATAAAGGTGAGTCTCCTTTTGCTTTTCATAGGACCACTTCTGGGTTATGAAGATATTGGAGCCAACCCAAGATCGCCTAAACCAAAAATACTGTCTTTGTCAGTCAAAAGATACAGCTGAGCCATCTCCATTATAAAATCCAAGCCCTCTCTTATTTGCATAGCAGCAAGCACTCTGGGAATTGAAATGATGGTCCAGAGGGCATTCAGATGCCTCAGGACCATAAATGATGGAATTACTTGATTTATTATTATTTTAAAAATTTGCTAAGCATCTACCTGTCGGCCCAACCCTGTGCTGGACACTGTAGGGGCTGAGACAGCCCCAGGGTATCCCCTCCTAGGATTTACAGTCCAGTGGGGGACACAGACTTGTCCCCATTCAGGGGCCATCCAAAGTGGGCAGGATTAGGGGAGTCCATGGGTCTGGGGGAGTCAAATGGGGACATCTAACCTGGCTTGGGACTCAGGAAAGACTTATTGGAGAGACAGTTAAGTTGTCCTAGAGGATAAATAGGAGATATAGAAGGGAATAAAAAAAGATTGAGATTGATCAAATAGTGAGTTTAAAGAGCTATTGGTGGAAAGAGGGCTTGAACCATTGAGGAAGCTAGAGGTTCATGGGGGCTGGAACAAAAGGTGCAGAAAAAGAGATTAGCAGGGCCCAGATTCTATAGGCTTCAATTCCAGACTAAAAGTTTAGATCTCTGGAGGGCACTGGGGGAGCCATGGCAGGTTTGGTGCACAAGAAGGGCAGGGACAGGTTTGTGCTTTAGTAAGATGCCTCTAGCCTTCAGGGTACTTGACAAAGAAAGGGTCAAGAGACCAGGGAGGAGGCTAGGTTGGGGACACTAGGATGTGAGGGAGGCCTGGAATAGTGCCAGGGTTGTGGGAGAAAGAGAGAGGAGGGGATAGGTTCAAAAGTCATTTAGGAGGTAGAATAGACAAGACTTGGTGAGTAGCTAGCTTGGGAAAGACAGCACAAGGCGGCGGTAAATAGCATGAACCAGGGATCTGAGAATTTAGGGCTAGAGGTCCTACCAAAGCTGGGTTACCCTGGACAAGAGACTTCATCTCTTTGAACCTGTTTTCTCAACCGCAAAGTGGGGCCGTTGTAAGGAGCCCATGAGCTATTGTATACCAGCTCAGAGTGAAGTTGCAGTTTTCACCATCCCCATCGCATTACTGGAATCACACTGATTTCTGGCCGGGGAGTAAATATTCCCCCCCCCCACCCCCGCCACCCGCTGCTGGCTAATACCCTCTCATCCTTCAAGTGTCTGATCACGGTTACCCTGACACCCCACCTGAACTCAGGTCTCCTTATTAGGTGGTCCGAATATTTTCCTTCTCAGTAGTCATCAACTTTCTAGTTGTTAATTAAATGTGTAATTAATGATTGTCTTCGCCACGGGACTACGAGTACCAATGAAGCCAGGGCTGGGGTTGCCAGCCACCATTGTGTTTCCAGCACCCCCTCTTGCAGGGACAGGCACGGAGCAAATACTTGTTAAATGAGTGAATGAATTAATGAACAAATGAATACATATTTGACTGGTTAATAAAGTATATGAGTGATTAAATACATGAGTGAGCAAATGACTAAGTGAAGGGGAGAAATCCAGTATAATTCTCAAACTAAATATCCTAGAACTGAGAGTGTAGATGAGTTTTTCATCTTTTGGAGTTGTCTTTGATATTCGAGGAAAAGAAGTAACCACAGGAAGAGACCCGCGGAGGGTGGGATAAACTGCGATGTAAGGGACTGCAGCGACCTCTTCCGGGGCTGGCGTCAACGAGCATTCTTAAGTCCAGCTTGTGGGAAAATAAAACACAGAACTATTGACCGCCCGCCCGAAAGGTGGAATTGAACCACTCTGTCGCTAGACAGCTACAGGTTTGAAGCCTGCACCCCAGACCACTGAGGATCATCCGGGCAAGATTTGCCTTTTCTCACGTAACTATATAAAACCCAATAATTTTGCTCTTTTTAGGTTATGGTTGTGCAATTTGAGCGGGTGTAAAATTGTTTAATATGCACAATTTTCTCCCAGTAATTGATCATGTCACATAGCCTTTCAAAATGTTATCTTTGACTCACATTATATGAATCATCTTTGCTTTAGAAACCATCTTATTTGCATAGCGCCTAGCATTATGGGAAACAGCTCCAGAGGACCTGGCCCACTCGCCTGCAACTGTTAAAGGGCCAGAAGCCCCTTTTGCCAAGTGAAAAATCAGTCTTTTAAGAGAAGAGACTCATAATCCGGCCTTCGAAAGTCCATTTTCTGAAAAATTCAAATTCAAGTGAGTGGGTGCCTGCTAGAGTCTGATTTAGCCAAGTCCAGGAGGCTCTGGCAGGTGGCTGTAAGGCTGGTGTGACACCTGCTGTTCTTCTTTGGAACTTCAGCGACCCACAGAGTCCTATGTTCAAATATTTATTGAGCGCCTACTGAGTCCCAGGCACTGTCCTAGGTGCTGGGGATGACAGAAATTCTGTCCTCATTCACCCTAGACACTAGAGCTCATCCCGTTTCTGCACCTGCATTTTATGGCCGGGTAAACTGAGGCTTAGAAATGGATACTACTGTACTCCACACAGTCCACCCACCTGGGGGAATTGAATGTGTGCCTTCATAATTATTGCCAAAAATATGACCCTTTAATAAAGTCAGTGATCCTTTGACAACATCATCCCCAACATGAAACCTTCCCATGGCTCCCATCTCAGAGTAAAAGTCAAAGCTCTCATCACGGCCTTATAAATCCCTACAATCTAGCCCCTTTTACTCTTCTGACTCCATCTTCTACTCCTTTTCCCTCATATTCTTGACTTCCAGCAAAAATACCCTTTGCTACACACACCAGGCATACTTCCTTCTCAGGGCCCTTGCATTTGCTGATCTCCCTTGCCTGAATCTTCTTTCCTCCACATATTCACACAACTCACTTGCCTTCCTTCACTCTGGACTCTGCTCGAATATCAACACTTAGTGAATACTTCCCTGACCACCCAGTTTAAAATAGAAAGTCCTGTCACTCTATCCCCTTACCCTCCTGGCCTTTTCTCCATCACCCTGATCACCACCTGCCATATTCTGTCTGTTTACTGTCTATCTGCTCCTGCTAGAATATTAATTCCATGAAACTATGGACTCTGTTTTGATTCATTTCTATGTACCTAGTGCCTAAAAAGTGCCTGAGTAGGTAGCGGATGCTCAGTAAATACTTGTAGGATGAATGAAAGAATGTTATTACTATCCTTTTCTGAGCCTCACTCTCCCCATCTGGAAAACAACATCAGTACAACTGATTTCCCTGGAGGAATGGTAATGAGTAGATAGATATACAAGTATGGCATGGGGACAGGCAACTGGGGGACATTCAGTAAAGACTATTTCAATCTCCAACCTGTTTCCTGCCTGGAGGGAAGCAAGGGTAGGCTTAGGGGCTTTAGCCATTCTTGGACTCATAATTTCAACCAGTCTCTCTTCCTCCTTTCTTTGATATGGACAAATGCACACTTTGTCTTATGGAAAGTGTGAATAAAAGCATCTTTAGGAAATTTTCCTTTTTTAAAATTTGGAAATTTAAAATATTGTCTCTGCTTTGCAAACCCAAGTTCAAGAGAAGCCCCCCCTAGTTTCTGTTTCTTTTAGTTAGTTACTGCTAGACAACCCCTGTATACAAATTCTGGGGCCATAATTACTTCTGTAACCTCATTTTCTATCTCTTAAAATGGGATGTGCAATGCTAGAGGCAAGTGAGATTATTTTAGGTGATGCACAAATGAACAGTTTGCATTAATAGTTTTGTGTTTATTTTTACTGTTATCTTCTATTTCTAGCAAGTGATACTGACTTCTTTGGTGGTGAAGTAACATTTTCTTTAAAAAGACATTTGTTTTATTTTTTTAATAAACCAATTTAAAGAAAAAATATTAGCTAAATAACAGTACAGGTGATATGATGATCACAAAGGTCATGAGGGAATGATTGAGGTTTGGGAAAGCACATAACAGATAACTATAGCAGCTTCTGCTTACTGGACATCTATTATATGCCAGGCCCTGTGCCAAGGTATGGTTATGGTAACACTTTTCCATTTGAGGAAACTGAGGCTTCAAGAGGTCAGTTGCTCAAGGTCACACAGCCAACAGTGAAGCTGGGATTCAAATCCAGGTCTGTGGGTATTTAGACCTTGGACTCCTGCCTCTTTTCTCCCTTAGTTTAGTTTTGAAATCTGAGGCACAGCAAGGCCATGAGGCCCAGTGTTTGGTCCCAAGACAATTGGAATGGAGAGAACTGGGTAGATGAAAGAAATTTGGGATATAGAATAGCCATGACTTCATGACTGATTAGATGTGGGGGTTGAGGGAATCGAAGTCCACAGCCAAACCTGGGTCTCAGGCATGGTGACAATGTGGGCAGATAGGACAAGTAGGAAGTATAAAGTTTGGAACGACTGGGGGCAGTTGTTCAGAAGGCATCTGGACACAAGTCTGGGACTCAGGTGAAACGGCTGCATAGCTGTCAGTGTAGGGATAGACTAGTGATGTCTGCCTTGAGCACAGTATTGTCAGTGGCTGCCAAGGCTTGGTTAGCCCTGGGATGGGCAATATCTCAGGTCTTCCTCTCAATCATTTCATAGTCTAAACAGATGGCTGATGGGCCTTCTGCAGAGATGGGGTAAGTTCCTCCTTGAATGTCACTTAGGCGCTTTTTGGTGAAGGAAGGTGAAAGCTGGAGAGGGCTGTAATCACAGGAAGCATTGGGTTTTTCACAGAAGTCTTTATTACAGTGTAAATCCAAGCTCAGGCCTTCCCTGGGCCCCATGCAAAGCCCCAACATTGGGGCTAGTGGCGTCCGGGAGACACCAACCCCTCAGAGCGCCTCCAGCGGCGGGGTCAAGTAAGTGCAGGCCGGGTGCCCTAGCTAGGCAACTACAAGACCCAGCAGGCCCTGGGACCAAGGTGCCTCGCCTTTCCTGGACTCCTACAGCAGAGCCTCGTGGGAAATGCAGTCCTGGCTTATCAGGCAATTTAAGCAAACTCCCTGGTGTGAATGATCCTGACACCCGCCGGGAAATGGCTCGGGTCGAGGCAGGAAGAGGGTGGGGATGGAAGGGGATATGGAGGAGGGTAAAGGGCTGCAGGAAGTCGGGGCAGGCGTCCCATCGGTAGAGACACCGTTTTCATTCGGCTTTGGCTTTGGATCCTGAGACTGCGGCTGCTGCCGAGGCAAGTGCTCCAGTCCCAGGGATCTTAGCTCGGATCCTGAGGGAGAAACAGGTGGAGTCAGGAGTTGAGGCAAGAGACAGAGTAGGTATCTGAAACCTACTGGGAAAGCTAGATAGAGGAACTAGCTCAGTGCACAAAGCCAGCCCACGACCTCCATCTAATGGCCTGCGTTGGCGTTGTCTGGCACCTTTCTTTAAGAAGGGGACATTCAGCCCCAGGTTATTTAGAGACAGGGAATGGTGATGGTGTGGGGAAGAGTTCCCAAGTTTCCCCCTTAGTCATCGCATCCACTGCCACCCTATGCCCTTACTTAGCTTTGATGTGGCTCAACTGATTGGTCACCAATCCCACATACTGGTCAATCTGGGCCTGGGGAGACCAAGAAGGGGTGAAAGGAGAGATTAGAGTGGTTCCTCTACCTAATTCATTCAAGAGGCTGCTTCCTCCCCCACCTCCAAATCAGGAGTTTGGGGGCATGGCCCTCCACTCCACTTTCAGCTTTAAACCTAATAAAATACCCTTGGAATTCATAATTCAAGTTGAAGTGTCAGTCACTTGGGCCACACTCTGTGTGGGGAATGATGTCAGGTAGACATATAATAATTTTCCAATGAGTCTGTCCCGGGCATGACTGTTAACCTTCGAATGAAGTGTGTAAGAGTGTGTGTGTGTGTTTAGGGGTATAGTAAGTGTGGAGGGCACTGGTATTGGATGTCATTTATTCAAATACTAGTTTAATTAACAATATTAGCTGACCTTGAGGTCTTGGTGATTCCAGCATGTGAGGGAGTTAGGACTATCTCTCTGGCAGGAATGAGTATCATTTGGCTCTCTGCTGTGCTGGAGAAGGGAATGTCAGTCCACCTGCCTGTCTCTGGATAGGATATGTCAGTTGGCCTTGGTTCTGTCAGTATTTGGGGCAACAGCCTTCCACCGGATTTTGACTGAGATGCCAGTCTGCAGTAGTTTCAGGGAGTGAGAGCATCAGTCAGGCCACCACTTGTTTAACTGGGATGGTGTCCATCAGGCTGAGATTATATGTAAAGATAGATGACAGTCTGTCCATCTGTCTGTCTATAGCTGGAATATGTGTTTCTTAGTCTCTGGGAGAAGACATTCATTCATCTGTCTACATGTTTCTGGCTAGATGAGTGTTGTGTCCTTTCAGGCTGTGTCAGGGAAAGACAACATCAGTTAGACTGACTCTCTGTAGCTAGGATATGTCTTTCGGACCTTGGATCCATTGTCAGAGAAGAGCATCAGTTAGTCCACCCACCTTGGATTGGGGCATGTCAGTCAGATCCTGGATCTGTCAGGGGACACCAATCAAAAAAGCCTTTCTCTCACTGTTGAAACATGTTAGACTGTAGCTGCAGGTGTGAGCAGCAGCCAGACCACCTGTGCCTGGCTGGGACATATGTCAGTCAGACCCTGACTCTTTCAGGGGCAGAAACACCAGTTGGTCCTCCTGTTTCTTACTGGGACATCTGTAAATGGGATCCTGGCTGTAGAGGGTGTACCACCCATGTTTGGCTGGGATACTGCCAACTGAGGGCCTGTCACACTCACCTGATGCTGCCGGTACAGCAGGGGGACGGTGAATAAACCAATCACTCCTGTAGGCACAGAGATGGGGATCAAGGGTCTCCCACAAGATTAACAATTCCATCCAGAGCCCTGTCCCCCACCAACTCCAATGACCCACCCCCTCATCCAACTCCCTACAACCTTCCAACTCACCCAGAATGAGAAGAGTCAAACCATTGAAGACGGCACCCACGAAGGTCAAGATGTAGAAGAGAAGGGCCAGCTGGGGATGAGGGTCAGGGTCAGCAGAGCCTACAGAGAACTCCCCAGGCTGTGAACTTACCCAGAAATGGCCCTCCCACCCACCAGGAGAGGAAGATGAATGTTGGGAACCCAGCAGGGACTGGGGGATTTGGGGCACCTTGAGGGAATCCACGAGGTCTTCTACCAGGAAGAAATGCCGCAGCTGAGTGGCCGCAAAGACCACTTGGGAGGCAATCTGCTGGGACAAACGTTCTGTTTGCTCCCGAGTCAGGGTCAAGTCCACGTCCAGGTAGGCCCTGAGAGGACAAAAGGGTGTGAGGTGACTCAGTGGGTAGATGGGACCCAGGCTGAAGGGTATGGTTGGGATGAGGGCAAGAAATGGGGGTTGGGGAGAAGGCCAGGTATAGAGGGCTAAGGTCAAGGTCAGGGTCAGGAGATAGGATTAAGTGTAAGAGGTTAGGATCAGAGGTTTAGGACTGGAAGTGAAGGGTCAGAATATAGTTTAAAGTCAAGGTCAGGGTCAGGATCAGGTTGGAGTTAGAAAAAAGAATAGGATGGGTCAGGGCCAGGGTCATGACTTTGGGTCAGCATTGGGGGCTAGACAGAGTCAAGGTTAGGGGCCTGGCTTCTCACTGAAAGGGGTTGGCACCGTCTCCTCGGTGCACAGCATGCAGCACTTTTCGGTAAACCCTGAGAGAGATGGTGCCACAGAGCAGCAACAGGGCCACATGGGCTGCCACAGACACGATGCTAAAGTGCAGGAGGCATAGCAGGGAGACCATGAGGCCTGTGAAGACCACTCCTGATGTCCTCGTGTCCTTCCAGTACAGCAGGTCCACCACTGTGGAAGAGGTGGGCAATCAGGCTGGGGTTTATACCTGGCCTGGCTGACCTCTTGACTTCCCATTTCTTATCTTAGGGATGAACCATGACCCCTTGAAACACTTGTCTCAGCCTTGACCCGATTTTCAAATTTTTAGTGTCTTTTTTTATTCCATGTTTGCCACTCTTGCTTTTCCTCCTGGAAAATCCAAATTAAGCATCTAGCAAGTCCCCTTACTCTAACTCCTACTCACAGATTATGTGTGGACACAATTTTTGGTCATTATTTATAAAAAATGGAATCATAGATACACTTTTCTACATCATGCATATCTCATTCTACCTTCCCTCCTAGAATTCCCTGCTAATCAACAGGAATAGCTCTTAATTCATTCTTTTTAAGGGCAACACAATATTCTGTAGTGCAGCTGCACCATCATTCATTTTATTCAACTATGTATCTATTGTTGGGCCATTCACTTTTTTTCCTACTGTCCTTTCCCCAATAGTATTGCAAGCATCAGCCTTCTACATATATTCTTACCTCCTGGAGGTTCTATTTCTGAGATAAAATCCCAGGGGTGGAATGGATAGATGGATTAGATGGATGGAATATCATAAATATTCCCAGATTGCTTACTAGCAAGACTATAACAAATGAGCAAAGTGAAAGTGATCTTTTCCCAGCATCTTGCCCTGCACTGGGTGTTACTGTTTTTATTTTTGGCCAATCTGACAGGAACAAAGTAATACCCTTACCAACACCTTTTTCTTGGTCCTAAATGTATTAATAACACCATCCTCCTTCCTAAGCCCTAATTTAAATTTCTGATCGCTTTCTGAGACCCTAAATTCACCTGCCAAGCCCAACCTGAGCCCTGACCAGTGTTCCTTCAACCTCAATGTTTCATCTCATCCATCTAAACTTTAACAGCTCTCCCAATAATCCACTCCTATTTGAACCCTGAACTAGGAGCCCAGTACCCTTCCATTCCTTTCCAGACCTTCTCCATTCTCTCACCCTCACTCGGATCAAACTCTGACCCATCCCCACCAGTCTCCAGAGTGTGACTCCGCTCACTTCTGTATCCTCCCTATACACATCTTCCCTTGTACCTTTAACTAGGGCAGGCCTCCCCATATCCCAACAAACAGGGCCCTCTCCTGCAGGATCCCAAAGGCCCGTGCCAGTGGGTGGGGGAAGGGCCGGGTCGCCTGAGGCGGGGGCTAAGTTTAGGCATGCTGGGGGGAGGGGGCATCGCCTGCAGCTGTGCTGGCGTGTCCAGCTCCTGAGTGACAGCACCGCCTGGGCCTCAGGATGGGGGAGGGGCCTCCCTGCTCTTAGGCTCCAAAGCCCCATCTTTGGGGGAGAGGGTACCCCACTCTCCGTGCACACCCTCCCTAGACACCCCCAATGCACCCCAGCCCCCGTCTGCAGCTCTATGGAATCGGACTAATAGAAAAGATCCCCCAGATTTGAGAAAAATAACGAATCTGGATCCCTTTCCACTGTCCCCCAGCTCCCATCCCAGCCCGCACCAGAAGCCCACCTTTACTCCCCATCTCTGTTCGGAGTGAGAGGCTGCGGACACCGCTGCTTCTGGGGATTTCTCCCACTTCAGTGGAACCCGCTGGGAGGGAGTTGGGGGGCGGGGCCCCTTAGTACCCAGCCAATGGCTCTCCATAGAGGTGGGGACACTTCCAAAAAGGGGTGGCTCTCTTTGTAAACAGCCAAAAGCAGTGATGTAGGAGATGCTCTATAACCAACCCTTGGCCATTCGAGGAGGCTAAACATTTTAAAGTAAGGTGGGGTCTATTTTCAACCAGTTAATGGATGTGGTAAGGGAAGAAGGTTTTTAAAAGGCGTAGAATTTACTTATAAATGTCCCCATAGCCACATCCAGAAGAGCTTTTTTTTCAGCAATTGGGTCTGCCCAAATCAGCCTCTAGGGGGAGCACTCCAAAAGAGGAAGTATATTTTAGCAATCAGCCAATCCTAATGCTCGCAGTGGGGCTAACTTTTCAAGTGTGTGTGGGGAGAACTATATAAAAAAGAGCCAGTGGCAATCTTAGATAAGAAAAAAAATTTAAGGGTGGAGTTTATAATGTCTAGCCAATAGCAATACCTCCTCCCTCCTCCACTCTCCTTGTTCCTTGGCGAAGTCGGTCCCTTTAAATGGCAATCCTCCCACCCTCGCTGTGGTCCAAAGCAGCATCTTCACTCAAGCAGTTTACCTAGAAGGTTTAGTTCCAATCTGAATTCTGATTGGTCCGTGGTATCCAGGCACTGCCCCGTGATTGGCTCCCGCTCCAGCTGCCCCCACAGCACTTCCTCTTTCTCGTCCAGCGAGGGCTCCTTAAGCCAAGAGCTAGAATACCGAGATTCGGGTGGGGACGGGGTACGAGCCTGAGAAGTCCCAGAGCCAGGACTGGGCTGTGCAGTTAAGATTTCGGGCTGGGATGACTGAGCGAGTCCGAGTGGCAGGTCCAGTTCTGGCGCATTAGAGAGAGAGGCAGTGAGATTTCACATTGGAGATTCTGAGACCACCCACCCTGTGGCTTTAGTCCCAGCACCTCGGACATCTCACCTTTCCCAGCCTCTCCAGCCTCTGATCCGTCGGGCTCCTCGTCTTCCAGCGGAGTGGAACTGCTGGTGGCAGAGTCCTCACCATACCCGGTTCCTGGGGCCGCCCAGCCCAGCTGGTCCAGATGGAGCCCCAGGTCCTCCAGGGGGCGCTCAGCTGGAAGGGCAGTGTCGGGGTCACTGCGGCGCCCTGGTTCTGGAGATTGGCTCAGGCTGGGGATGCTCTCCAAGCTGTCGCCCAGGCCAGGCTGAGGAGGCAGGTCTCGTGGCTCTGAGACTGAGCGGCCTTGGGGCCGGGGGCGGCGGGCAGCTGAATCCCGGCGCGGCCCAGCCCCCACCACGCCGTCAAAGGCGATGTAGGAGAAGGTCAGCTCGCGGGGGGTGCCCCAGTCCTGCGACGTGGTCTCTTCCTCGTCGTCCTCTGAGAATTCCCGGGCTGTGTGCAGCTCCCGAAAATCCGAGTCGTCGTTCCCTCCTTCAGTGAGCAAAGAAGGATGTGAACTCCTCCAAGCAGGACCCTGACCCACTCTCCTCAACCTCCTTACCCATGTGTGAGCCCCCTTGAAGTTCCACTATCACATCCTCCCCCTCCACTTACCTTCTGTGGAGTCAGGGGTAGAGGAGGCTGTAGACGGAGCTTCTTCTGCGAGAGGGAAAGAATCGAAGATTCTTAGAAGCTTAGACCGTCTGAATCACTGAAGTGTGCCAGTCCTGGAAACTTGAATGGTCCGAATTAAGGAATCTTAGATTATCACTGAGCAGTTTTACAAGTTCAAATCCAGGAACTTTAATTTACAATCTTCATATTAGGAAATTTTAGTTTTCAATTCATTCAACAACAATTTATCGAGCCTATGTACCAAGCACTGTTTTAGACCCTAAGGATACACCTGTGAACAAAACAGACCAACTCCCTGCCCTCAGATGATAAACAAATACATGATGTTGGGTGCTAAGTGTGTGGAGAAAAATAAAGTAGGGTAAGGGAAGAGAAAGTGAGAGGGTGCTATTTCAAACTGGGTGGTCAGAAAGACTTCTCTGATAAGATGACATCTGAGCAGAGACAAATGAAATGAGGAATTCATGCAGATACATAGGGAAGAGTCTTCCAGGCAGACAGAAAAGCTCAGTGTAAAGGCCCCGGGGCAGGCACTGTTTGGTGTATTAGAAGAGCAGAGAACTGTGAAGGTGTGATGGGAACAGAGTGACTGAGGGTAGGGGAGTGGGAGATGAGGGAAGAGAGGTAAGGTTGGGGGTAAATCATGTAGGGTCATCGTTTGTAAGCTGAGGTAAGGACTATGTCTTAGAATGCTGAGATGATACTCTAAAATGTTGAAACAACAAATTCTTAGAGTTTAGCATCTGGACTCCCTAGACACGCAAGTGGCTAGATCTGAAAGTGTTGAAACTCCCAGCTGTCAGAACCACAGGAGTGTGGGACAGAGAATGTTAGAGAAGGACTGGGCTCGGAGATTGAGAGGATCAAACAAAGTGTTCCCAACTGTGGAATCTAGCCCCTCGTGATAGCTTAGGGCTTTGCCTACAAGAGATGCTCAACACAATTTGGAAATGGAGTTGGACACCCCCTGCCCTACCTCGTTTCCTCAGCTGGGGAATCGAAGGACGGGAGCAGAGTGGGTCTCCTCCAGGATTACTACTAATCAGTCATAAAGCCCACTAAGGACCCAAGAGTCCTGGTCCCAACCCAGGGTTTGCTGTTTCCCAGGGACAGGAGGTTGAACAATTTGGGAGAGGTCCAGGCTGCCTATGAGTCAGGGCAGCAAAAAGAGGTGGGATTCGAAGATGGGTGATGGGGGTGTCAGATCCCACTTCTCCATCCTGGCTCTACCCCTCCATTAAACTCCTCTCCTCGCCGGCTGCGACCAGCACCAGGGCGAGGGGACAGCTCCTGGCGAGCGTCCTAATCCCCGGGCGTGGCCCGGCAGCACATCTTAGCGTCCAGAGCGCCCCCATGCAAGCTATTTCAGTGCCCCCCAACTCCGCCCTGTCTCACGCAGGTCCTTCGGATCAGGTCATCCTGTCGCTGCTAGAACGCGGGGGGAGGGGAGAGCTTTCTTTGTCTCCTCCGCCTCCTTCCCCATCCCCTCTCTTCCGCGGCGGGACGCGGAGAGGATACGGGGGAGGAGCCCACCTGGGCCTCTGAACCCCACACCAGGCCTGAGTCTCCCCCTACTCACTGCAGTGGGCGAAGACCGGCAGGACCTGCCCCATGGCCCCCCTCGGGCCTGCATCGGAACCCCCGCCCACTCCGGCCACGCCGCCCTGGGCCTGGGGCCGCGGGCACTCATCTCCGCCGCGCCCACGACGCCGCCGCCATTCTCGCCACCTCCTCCTGGGCCGTTCCAACAGCCGCCGCCGCCGCCGCCGCCGCCGCCCTCTACTCCCTTCGGCGGGGGCGGGCGGGGCAGCGGTAGGGAAGGCACTGCAGCGCGGATTGGGGGCGGGGCCAGATGAAGGCGGGGCCTAACCTGAGGGCGGAGAAACACCGTAGGGCTCAGGATAAGGGCGTGGCTTTTCTCCCAGAGGGGGCCGAGCTAGCAGGGTGGTCTATGGGGCTGAGAAGGATTGAAAAACGGCCTGAAGGGCGGGATCTAGATGGAAGAGAATGCGGCCTGCAGGAAAAGTGGGGTGGAACCTAGGGTAGGGTGCGGGCTTCTGGGAGAGAATGATGAAGAAGCCTAGGCGGAGAGGATGGGGACTTTGATTTCAGAGTGGATGGAGGCGGAGCTAGGGGAGGTATTGAGGATAGGTAGAATAAAGATTCTACTGCTCTGAGGTAGGACTGAGCCTAGATTTTCAAAGGGGCGGGAGGAAACTACCCAGAAAGTTTTGAGACAAGGAGAGCTCAGACAATGGGTGGAGCTTAAGCCAATTTAGAATTACGTATCGAAGAGTTGGGCGGGGCCAGTCAGAGACCAAGGAGCTAGAGGCAGGGCCAGACTGCGAACAGTTTAAGAGCTTGAGGCTGTGGACTTGAATGGGTGGGCGGGACCTGGAAAAGAAGCACTAGTAGAGAGGGGCGAGACCCAGAAGGGGAGGAGTTGAACTAAAAAAAAAAAAAAAAAAAAAAAAAAAGGTAAAGGATTTGAAGATTTTGAAAACGGGGCGGGATGGGGGGGCGGGACACTGAAGTGGGCAGAGCTTGGGCGTAGCAGGGCTGCGGATCTGAAGCTTAGAATGTAGGGTTGAGAACACGTATTATAGAGCTCGTGTCCTTGCTTGTTCTGTGATTCAGTTTCCTCTTCGGTAAATCAGAGACGATGATGTAAAATAGTGTGTATAGTACATGGTAAATGCTAGTTTGCTACTGTCATTTTTCTCTAGCCCTGATTCCAAACGTCCATTTGAAAGTGCAGGAGTGAGGAGACCCAGGAATCCAATCTCTTCTAGTGACTCCACTTGGATGCAGGTCAAGGGCATAGAAAGGAGATGTCGGTGGTTTAAAATCTCACAGTGGAGGGGATTAATGCAGCATGGGGTGGGGCAGGCAGATGCAGAGGAGGAGCTTTCCTGAGCCTAGGGCCGAAGAATGGCGGTCCTTACTCGCCTGCTGGAGCGTCTCCTCTGGCCTGCTCGCAAGGAAGAGGAGGCAGAGGAGAAAGAGGAGGTGCACAGGGCTCCTGACCAGCCTCTGGCACTCCTGGACGCACCGCGATGCACCCAAAGGCCGCACGGGGGTGCGGCGGCATCTTTGGGTCTACGCTTCGGGGCAAGCGCAGCACAGGGCTGGCGTGCGCACATGGAGGACGCGCATTGCGCTTGGCTCGCGCTACCCGGGCTGCCTCCAGGCTGGGCTTTCTTCGCTGTCCTCGACGGCCACGGCGGGGCGCGAGCCGCCCTCTTCGGCGCGCGCCACCTGCCGAGCCATGTACTTGAGGCGTTGGGCCCAGCGCCTGGTGAGCCCGAGGGCGTGTGCCAGGCGCTTCGCCATGCCTTTCTGAGCGCAGACGCACGCCTCCGCTCGCTCTGGCCCCGCGGCGAGCCGGGCGGCTCCACAGCCGTGGCGTTGCTCGTCTCCCCGAGCTTTCTGTACCTGGCGCACTGCGGTGACTCGCGCGCGGTGCTGAGCCGCGCTGGCTCCGTGGTCTTCAGTACCGAGGACCACCGGCCCCTCCGGCCCCGGGAACGCGAGCGCATCCACGACGCGGGCGGCACCATCCACCGCCGGCGCCTTGAGGGCTCTCTGGCAGTGTCACGAGCACTGGGAGACTTTGCATACAAAGAGGCTCCTGGAAGGCCCCCTGAGTTGCAGCTGGTTTCCGCGGAGCCTGAGGTAACCGCCTTGGAACGGAGGGCCGAGGACGAGTTCCTGCTCCTAGCCTCCGACGGCGTATGGGACGCGATGTCTGGAGCTGGACTGGCTGGACTGGTGTCATCACGTCTCTGCTTGGGACTGGCCCCAGAACTTCTCTGCGCTCAGCTGTTGGACACGTGTCTGTGCAAGGTCCTGGGAGCGGAGCTTGAGATCGTGAACCTAAGGGATTTAGGGCCGAGGGGCTTTAATGGAAAGACTTGAGTAAAACTACAGGAGAGGGGAGAGGGGGTTCCATTAAAGGGCGTGGCCTCCTGGAATGGGGAGGGCTCAAATATAGCGAGGGCGGAGCCTGAGGCATACCTTGAGACAAGATGACCAAGTGGTCGTGGTAGGTAAGTAGGCATTTAGGAGAAAGGGCGCGTTCCTTTTGGATGGGATGGCCCTGGGACACTAGAGTGGGTCCTGAGGTATGATTAGTACCAGAAGAGAAACAGCTAATCAGTAGAGTGGGAGGAGCCTTGGAGAAGGGTTCTCTGATGGGACAGGGCTAGAACAATGAGGGGGCATTGTCTAAGGGTTTGGTCCTAGTGAGAGGGCTTGGCTTAGACTGGCAGATGAGTGGGACATGAGAAAAATGGACAAAACCTAATTGGGGATGGGGGCAAAAGAACCTAGAGATTGTTGGGGAGCTCCGTTTCCGTGGAGCCCCGTGGTGAGACATTCAACCGTGTCCCACTAGGCTCTCTTTTCTCCACCTTCTCCAGGGCAGCCTGGACAACATGACCTGCATCCTTGTCTGCTTCCCCGGGGCCCCAAGGCCTTGTGAGAAAGCGATCAGGAAGGAGGTAGCCCTGGACGCAGCTCTGGGCCGCAGAGTCGCTGGTGGGCAAGCTCTAGGTGTTCAGCGGGAAGGGTGGTTTGCAAGCAGGGGCATCCCCATAACCCTTGCCTCCTTCTCAGAGCTGTGTTCCTCTGCCCAGGAGCCCCCCAGCCTGAACATGGTTTTCAGGACTCTGGCCTCAGAAGACATCCCGGATTTACCTCCTGGGGGAGGGCTCTACTGCAAGTGAGTCAGGATGGAATGGGATAGAAGAGGGAGAGAGGTGGCTGGAATATGGTCTCATCCTGAGGGACTCCTTCTGCTCTCCAGGGCCGCTGTCATCGCTGAAGCTTATTCTCAGCTCTGCCAGGCTTCAGGGGAGGGCTGGGAGGTAAGAACCCTCTGTTCTTGAATGTTTCTCTTAGAAGTATGTAATCCAGTACCCCCTCCTTTAGTGATGGGGAAATTGAAGCCAAAGGGGGCAAGGGACATGGCTGATTATATTAATAAAGTCTCTCTCTTGGCCTGAAGCATTGTGCTAGGCATGATGGCGGGGAAGAGGAAGCAGAGAAGAGACTGTGCTTTCCTCTTGAGAAATGTGCTCCCAGCAATGCTCTGTAAAGCCCCATAATTCCAAGCACCACCCTCTCCATCCAGGAATAAGGCAGAAAAATTTAAGCAATGTTGTTGACCAATCCTCAGGCCTCAATGCACTATAGAAACTAGATCATCTCGAAGGATGGTCTGGGTCAGTAGTGTCCAACCTTTTGGCTTCCCTAGGTCACCCTGGAAGAATTGTCTTGGACCACACATTAAAATACACTAACATTAATGATAGCCAATAAGCCCCCGCCTCCCCCCAAAAAAGGTCACACACACAAAAAAATCTCAATGTTTTAAGAATTCGTTGGGCCTCATTTAAAGCCGTCTTGGGCAGCAGGTTGGATATGTCTGGTCTGGGTCTTGGAGAGAGGATGTGAATTGGGTTCAGATAGTCTAGGATAATTTGGAGATGTCCAAAGAGGTGGTGGGTGGGGCTACATAAAAGATAGTATGTAGGGTGGGATTCAGGAGGTAAATGGGAGGGAGAAAGCTGGAGCCAGCTCCCAAAGGCCTTTGCATAGCCAAGAAGAGAGTTTGCTTATTCCCATTTGGAGGAGGGGGGTTGTTGGTAGTTCTCAGCAGCAAAAAGAGATATTTTTCAAGATTGAGTTGTGAGTTACAGAAACCCAGTTTAACCTGGGGAAGCAAAATGGAATTAACTGGGCCATGTAATTAAAGAGTTCAGGGGGAGTTCCCTGGTGGTGTAGTGGCTTAAGGTTTTGGCGCTGGGCTGTCAACGCTGTGGCCTGGGTTCAATTCCCAGCCAGGGAACTACCTACACCAAAAAAAGAACTAAAAAAAATAAATAAATAAAGAGTTCAGGGACTTAAGGCATGACTACATCCAGTTGTCAGATGATATCATCAGGAACTATCTCTTAGTTTTACTTCCTCTGAGTTAGCTTTGTTCCCAGGCAGGATTTCTGAATGAGGTAGCAGAGAGTTGCAGCTCCAGCCTCACCGCCCCCATCCCCCCCAAGCCTAACATCCTCAGTGGATAGAAGGTACCAGCAGTTGCAGCAGTGGTTTCAGAGATGGTTTTCATTGGCTGCCCTGGGTCAAATGTCTGACCAAGTCATGATTGTCTTTGATCCGCCAGGCTAGGGTCAAGTGTCCACCCCTAGTGCTTAGGGTTGGGGTCTATTGCATCCAAATATGATGGATTGAGAGATGGGGAATGGTGGTGCCTCAAAGTAAAATAGGAGTGGTGCTTCTAGAATAAATATAGAGGAGTAGATACTGAGAGGCAAGAAGGGGTGCCTATTCATCATCTCTTACATTTTGTGTTACAGAAGGGGCAGAATGGGGCTAGGAAGGCCACTGGCACCCATTCAAGCTCTGCCTTGGACTTGGAGGCCTGACAGCTGTCATCCTGTGGGGACACTCTGCCCAGCTGAGGCCCCAATGAAACTAAGAAAACTATCCTTCTCCAGCTATGCAGACCAGAGGAAGGAAGACAAGCTGATGGAGGAACCCCAGAATGCTTATTTCCCCTTTTCCTACTTCCCTCTCAGAAAGTCTTATGTGGGGAAATTCCACCCATCATCTACAGGGGGAAAGAAAACCCCAAAGCAAATGTCTGTGAAATATTTAGAGCTGCATGGATCCTGAGAGATCACCCAGTTCAATAACCTCTTCCCTTTTCATTTTTCTTCTAATTTGGAGGAAGGTAGAAGAGAGTTTTTATTATCAAATGTTAATAACATGATTCAAAATACATTTTTCTTGTAGGAAACCCCCCTCCCCAAACATTATTTGCCCAGTCATTGGGCAAATACATTATATATTAGGCACCTGCTCATGGCCAGCAATCAGGGGGACTCACTGAGATTCCTGCCTATTCTAGAAGCCCACCTCCTCATATGCAGGGGGAAGACAGCAGACAAGGGAACTGATAAATAAGGTAATCTCAGACAATAACAAGTGTCTCAAGGGAAATAAAATGGGTACGCAGTAAGAAAATCTACTTTGGTTTTTAAAATTGTTATTTATTTTTTGAATGGTAGTAATTTTGCTTGGTTCAAAATTCAAAGGTACAGAATGGTGTACAATGAGGTCTTTCTCAATCCCGTCCCTCAGCTAACCAATTTTCCATCTGGGGATGGATGCTTTAGACAGGGGGATCAGGGAAGATCTCTGAGGAGGGAACAACTGAGCAGAGACCTGACAGAGAAGCTGCCAGCCATGCAAATAACCCAGAAAAGAGTTACACAAGGCAGAAGGAATGTCCAGTACAAAAGGCTAGAGGCAGTATTGAACTTGGCATTTTGAGATCTCTATGATCATTAAATTCACCACAGTCCCATTCCCTATCCTATGGGTGACCACTGCAATGACTTTGGGATGGATTTTTCCAGAACTTTTACTTTGCACGTACACCTGAGGTGTTTCCTTGAAGTTTTTTCATACCGTGTGTATCATTTGGCAATTTTTTTTCAGTCAGTAATATGTTGGGACTTCTTTCATGCCATTTACACTCCTCATTCTTTTTAGGTGCTTCTCAATGCTTCAGAAAAGGGATGTGCAATGGTTTTGCTATCCATTCTCCTCTTAGTAGATATTTAGGCTATTTCCAGTTTCTTGGCCCTCACATCATTGCTGACATAAGGATCCTTGGTCAGGCTCCCCTGTGTATGCATTCAGGGGTTTCTCTAGTGCAGAAGTCTTGCTGTTTTGCATAGCTCCTGAGCTAAGAATAGCTTTTACATTTTTAGGGGTTGTAATAAAAATATGTGAAAAAGATCCTATGTCTGATATGCCTAAGATATTTCTTATTTTGACCTTTGTAGAAAAAGTTTGCTGGCTGTAGTGCAGGTGGCATACAGAAGCACCACCCCTCCCATTTCACAGATGGGAAAGCTGAGAGCCAGAGAGGATAAAGGACTTGCCCAAGGTCACATAGAAACTGGAGTTCTCATTCAGTTGGATAAATATGTATTAAGCTGCTGTTCTGGGCCTGGCTGGGTTAGTGACACACAGAAATTGATCAGGTCTACCCCTGTTCCAAGAACTCACAGCCTATGAAGACACACAGAGAAAACGATTATAACCCAGATGGATCAGGGGACAACGATGGAGTGAAGAGAAGAGGATTACTCAATTCTGCAGAGAAGAAATAATGTTAGAACATGTCCTAGAAGGACGAGATGAGCTCAGGATAGCATCCAGGTAGAGGATTCGGCTTGGATAAAGGCTGGGAAGGGTTGACCCCCTCAGCTGGGCCCTACGAATTGTTGGTTTCATACGCACACCTTGCATCCAGGTACCCCTGGAGTTCTGGGGTTCAGGCAAGGGGGCTTATTGCCCAGATATAGTCTCTGCTTACAGGTCTCAGTTTACCCATTTGGAAACGTCAAACATCATTTCCCAGGCTCCTGTCCCTGGCTACGGCATCTTACCCAGGCCAGGTGGCGCTCTACGGGAGAGGCGGGACCACAGGAGTGACGTCGCGAGGGCGGGGCCTGTGGCACCCGCTGCGGAAGACTCGGAGGGTGTGCGGGATCAGCCAGAAGCCGGCGCGTGGGGGAAGGGACTCGGAAGCCGGCACTAGGGAAGGTCTCCCTGTCTTGGTGCCCTCCAGTAGCAAGATGATCTCGCCATCCTCCGCGGGCGAAACTGAGTCACAGCGGGACGTGCGAGGGGAAGGGGCCAAGGGCTTCATCCACGCTGTAACCCGGAGTCCCATCCCCACCCCCCTGCGGCTGTGAGTCAGCGGCTGGCCGCGCCCCCTTGGCCCACTTCCTCCTCACCTTCCCGAGCCGGGCGCGGGGTAGCGAGTCCCCACCCATCCCCCTCCTGTGCTGGAGAGAGGATTCATTCTTAGTAACCATAGATTGTCAAAGAGAGACGTTGGGGGGTCCGAAAGGAGAACTTAAGGGAGAAAAATTGAAAGAATCTATGCTAAACCAGAGGGTCCTCCTCGGCCCCCCTCCCAGTTGAGCTGAATGTAGAGAAATGGAGAAGTCCATAGGGAGGGTGAGAAGAAACTCTGCCCCCATTGAGATCCTCCTAAGAACTTCCATCGTGGGAAATAACTAGGAATCAAGGACGGATCCCTTCCCGTCCACCAAGTTTCCTCCCTAATCTGGGGGTGACCCCAGCATGCACCCCTTGCAGTAACATTGGGGAAGATGGAAGTAGCGGGTCTAGGGTTCCCTGTTGCCCTTTTAAGTGCTCTCCACCCCGCCCACCTTAAGTTGTCCGCGGCCCCTTTAAGGCGCAGGGCATTGTGGGAGCGGGGAGTGGAATTTTGGAACGAAATGTAGCGAAGAGAAGTACAGTAGTAAGAGTAACATTGTAGCCGCCGCCGGTCGAGGGGGCGCGCCGGGGAGGGGACGCCGCACCCCCTTCTGCCGCAGGGAACCCCTGGATCAAACCCCCAGAGGGAGGAGGCGCCCGAAGACCCGCCCGGGCCCCGTCCACGTTTCTCCCAGGAAGCCGGACTCTATGGGGCGGGACCCTGGGAGAGACTGAGCAGAACCTGGAGCGAACCCCGAACCCCTGAAGCTCGAGTCAGGGGCGCTCTGGGAGCACCCACACTGTGGGTGCGCCGCCCGCCCTCCGAGCAGCCATGAGGTGAGCCTCCAACTGCCTCCAGACCCTTCCCCACCCCGGGCGGGCTCCCTGCCCCGCCTTTGTCCCCCTCCCCCCAGCTCGCTCCGGGCTAGAATTTGGGGACAGAGCACTCGGAGCCTCGCATTCGAGGCTGAACCCGCTTGGTTGAGCTCCAGATATTGACCACTTTCCCATGACTCCCAAGGCTCAGGGTGGTGCCGGTGAGGCTCTCGTGGGAGCTCTCAGATTTGGGGGCGATCCGAGGACTCGAATTTCTTAAAGACTTCTTCAGAGGACCTCCAAGTTGGCTGGTACTCCCCGCAGGGAGGTCAGGATTTAGGCAGAGCTCAGACTACCCCCTCCCAAATCTCAATTCAGCCTCAGAGAGAGATTGTGGGGGGCCGGTTCGAGGGTCCCTGGCACCTGATTGAGATGTAGACCTTGGTTTGTGGGGTTCCCCTTTACGTGAACACTGGTAAGTCTTCCCATGTGAAACCTCGCTTCTTAACTTCGAGGGTACCTCCTAAATTTGTGGGGCTCTCATCCTTGCCGGAGGTTGGTGCGAACGGACCCAGACGTAGCCTCCAGAGTCTGGTTGGGACTCCCCTCCCCCTCCGCGCTCACAATCTGCTTAAAACAGGCCGTGCCTAGGACCGAGCGCTCCGTGCGGAGGGCGGCTCCCGGCCCCAGGCCAGAAGGGCGGCCCCTCTCTCCCACCTGCGTGGCCCTGGGAAGGAGGGGGCGCGGCAGCTGTGAAAAGGGGGGCCTTTGTCTTCCTGACTCACCTGTCGAGACAGCTGGTGTGGGGGGGCGGGCCAGGAGAGCTGTGAGCAGGCTGCTTTCCCCACCACGGCGCCTCCCCCTTCTCTCGCTACCCTCACCCTCCAGCCATTGGAGCTGTGGGTTTGGAGGAAGAGGCGCTGGAAGGCTTCAAGGTCATAGCCCACTCCTCCCGGGACCCAGGCTTCCCATATAGTTCCATCTGTCTTCCCAGGAATTTAATCCTGGGGATGGGAGGACCCAAGGGACCCAGGGATTTTGTCTTTCCAGGCCTTCTCCCTCAAAACTCCTGGGCTCACCTGAGGGAGGGGCCAGTGCGGGCTGCAGGGCTGGACAGGATCACCCCCATTCTCCCCTCCCCTCCCATAATCTCTCCCTTGAGGCCTGAGCCTGACAATACTATCTCCCTTCCTTCACTCTCTCAGGGACTTCCTGCCCCAAAGCCCCCAGCTTGAAGGCGAGGCCCCTGGGGACCGCTAGGGATTAACCCCCTGGTGCTTACAGCCTCCCATTTCCTCCATCTTCCCTGCCCTCTGACATCAGGTGGTATTCCTTTTTATGGCCATTAGAGAATCCCCCCACCCGTTTGTTCTTTCTGATGTGAAGGGATGGTCGGAAAATTTGAAGCAAGGGGGCACCCAGAGACAGCCTCAAAACTTCCTGCCTACCCTTTCCCCCCTTACACTCCTTTCAAGGTCTGCCTGGAGAGGGGGCAGTTTTCAGTAGCCAGGCTTTCTTCCTTCACCTTCTACCCGGGGGTAACTCTCCTCTCCTGCAGCCCCCAGCCCCGCCCCTTACTCCACCAACCCCCCCCCCCCCGCGTTTCCGGTCCCAGGGACCGTGGAAGGCGGATGGCGGATGTCCGAGTTAGTTCTGCCTCACTCACTGAGACCGTAAAAGGGCAGGAGCGGCGTCTGGGCCGGCCTTCTGCCCCCCCAAGCCCAGTCCCGGAGACGCTGGCCCTCCTACAGGCCCCCTACTAATGACTGCGGCCAAACCTCCCACTTCCTGGGGGGTGGGCAGAAGTTGAGCTGTTGCCTGTCCCACTAGAGGGTTACTCCCACCTCCTGAGGTGTCTTCCCTGCCAATGGCCACACCCGACTTCCTGGGCTGTGCCCCTTCTCCAAAGACAGGATTCAAATTGATCCAAGCCCTGTATCCTGCTGGGGAAACTGAGGCTCAGAAAGAGAAAGGCCTGGCGCAAGATCCCTCAGAAATTCCTGGGCAACGTTGCGGGAGGGGAGGGGACTAGGATCCTCTGATTTCTGGCTGAGCTGGCTGAGGACAGTCTTGGGGGCAGTTGGAAGGGAGCTGTTAAGATGGAAAATTACAAGATAATAGTTCTTTTTCTCCCAGTTTGACAAATATTTGTTGAGTGTCTGCTGTGTCGGAGATTCTTGGCTGGGAGTCGGGAAGGCATGGAAGCTGGGCAGAGGTCTGAGGATCTCAGGGCAGAAGGGATTCTGAAGAATTTGAGTCCATTTCTTCTTCAAGTAATAGTAATTTTTTTTAAGTAACAAAAGACCATTTGATCAAGCATCCACTTTGTGCTAGGCTTTGTAGTGGGTACCTGATTGTTTAATCCTCACAGCAATTCTAAGATTGATACTATTATGACAGCCATCTCCCCCACCCCCAGTTTACAGATGGAGAAACAGAGGCACAAACAAATTGAGCAAATTGCCTATTAAAGGCAAAGAGTTTGAAAGTGGGTGTCTGAATTTAAACCTGGTGCTCTCTCTAGACTATTATGCTATTAAAGAAAAAGAAAACCTTTAACGAGCTTTAAGAAAAATACAGGTAGCATGATTTTACACTTCAGATAATGGAGATATGCAAAAACCCAGGTAGAACCTTTTCTTTCCTGTCACTTATGGGAAACTGAGGCTGGTCAGGGCGGAGGGACTAGAGTGAACTTACACAAGCCCCATAGACCCTAGATCTGTTTCCCTTGGCAAGGTTGTTTCACAAATTTGTAGTCTGGAAAGGTGTGTACATGGGGTGAGTGTGGATCACAAGTTTTATGGTGTAAGGAAGCTAGGTATAGGGTAAGTCTTGGGGTTAGGAGTGAGGGGTGAAGAGAAGGGCAAGCCTCTAATCTAGAAGGTTTAAGTCAGCAGTTCTCAACTTGGGGGTCGAACGACCCTTTCACAGGGGTCGCCTAAGACCATCGGAAAACACATATCAGATATTTACATGACGATTCATAACAGCAAAATTGCAGTTATGAAGTAGCAACGAAAATAATGTTATGGGGGTCCCCACACCATGAGGAACTGTATTAAAGGGTCGGGGCATTAGGAAGGTTGAGAACCACTGGTTTAAGTAAACCGGAGTGACTGTGCTTGATTGCCTCCAGAGATGAGAAGCTCTTCCACTCCTGTTTTGACTCAGCTTCCTTGTATGGAGCCTATGACAAATTCCAGGTCCTGAGCTTTAGGGCTTTTATCTCTTTGAATCCTTACAACAAACCATGTGAGTTATGGTTTCCAGGGCTGGAATCCGAGACCCAGAGAGGTGAAGGCACACAGCAAGGGAGTGATTTGAATACTCTCTCATCCTCTACATGCTATATAGTTTTTCAGAATGTGGGGACTTGTGGGGAGGGGTGGGTCCTGGGCTGGCTGGTGGGTGATTAAGGCTTTCTCATGTCAAATCAAGTGTAGGAGAGGACTGGAATCAGACAGACCCCATTTGAACTGTACTCCCCAGCTTCCTGGTTGTGTGGGTTTCTGTTGCAGCTTTTGCCTGGTTTATCATTTTATTTTTTGAATTTAAGTAACGAATGCATTTTTTATAGGTAATACCAGTCCGAGGTGAAAAAAAATAATCAAGCAGTTCTAAAGAGGGAGTTCCCTGGTGGTGTAGTGGCTTAAGGCTTCGGCGTTGGCGCCGTCAGCGCTGTGGCCTGGGTTCGATTCCCAGTCAGGGAGCTACCCACATACTAAAAAGAAAAAAGAAAAAAAAAGGCAGTTCTAAAGAGTACTTCGTGCAATGTGTCCATTTCCTCCCTGCCCCTCCTCCGAGGCATCCACCATTTGCCTCCTGAGAAGCAGCCTCTGCATAGATCACTGCTGCATGGGGATGTATTTATATCTTCCCCACCTTTTTTTAAAAACCTCTGATACCACTTTAGACCTTGGCTTTTTCAAATTTCAGCTTAACTGTTCCCTCTTCTTTAAATGAGGTTAAGAACTTGGGTGGACTTGGGTTCCAATGTGAGCCCCTCTACTTGCTGTGATCTGGGACAAATGTCTTCACTTCTCATGACATCATTGCAAGGTTCTTTGTGGAAACTGGAGCTCAGTACCTAGAACAGTGTCTGGGATGCATGCTAACCAGTATCTGTCTGTTGAATTTTCCTTCCTTAAACATGGTTGATTTAACGACTGATGAGTATCTCCTATGGGCTGGGCACCATTCTAGGTTCTGGGGACCTAGCAAGAAACAATAAGGACAAAAATCCCTGCCCTCGTGGTCCTGATGTTTTGGTAGGGGAGACGAGGATCTGTCAGGCAGCGACAGCTGCTATGACGTGGGACATTAGATGAGAGGGAGAGGAACTTTCCAGATAGGGTAGTCAGGGGAAGAGGTGCCGCCTGATCGGAGACCTGAGGGAAGTGAGGATCCAGGTTGAGGAAGCCTAAGTGCATAGGCCTGAAGCAGGAATGTGCTTGGCATGTGGAAGGAGCAGCATGGAGGCCGGAGGGGCTGGAAAAGCGAGCTGCTGGGAGGGAAGGGATGAGGTCAGAGATCACACAGATCACAAAAGCCACAGATCTCAGCGAGCCGGGGAGCTTCCGAGAAGAGGAGGGACTCAATCTGACTGGTGTTTTGACAGGATCCTGCTGCTGTTGTGGGGACACTACAGCCTGGGGAGGGGTAGGACCAGCCCAGGGTCACTCAGCATGTGCCCTCTGAGCAGGCCAGAGCCTCAGCAGGCCAGAGCTCTCTGCTTAGGAGAGCAAAGTACAGCCAGGGTGGGGTAGCAAAGACAACCCAGGCGCCTGTCCAGAGTCTGCCCTGGGTGTGGGTGGCAGGTGTGGGTGAGGCCTTAACCCTACCCTGCCAGGGGCAGTAGGAGCCAGAAATGACCCTTGAGGCTGTACTTGTCTGGAAATAGCACCTGGTGTGTACAGACTTGGGAGCCAGGAGGCCTAGGTCCAAATCCTCACTCAGCCTCTCTGGGCCTCTGTATGCAGTCCTCATTTGCAAAATGAGAATGAAATGATGTCCACCTCAACGAACTGTAGTGAGAATAAAAGGACTCTGAGGAGAAGGCTTAGGACATCTGACCATTGGAAGTGCGTAATGAAGAGGTGCCACAATTATGTAAACTTGGGAGTGTGGAGGCTCAGCCTCCCGGTGTGGGAACCCAGAACTGGGTCTGCTGAGGGGCTTCCCCTGCCCTGTCTTGCATGGTGTCAGCGTCACACCCCAGCCCCCAGCCCTGGTAGACACAGAGCCATTGTGAGGCATAATTTCTCTCCCCGGAAACCTCTGACCACCAACTTCCTCTTTTTAGGAAAAAGTCTGTTGGGGGAGGGGTGGGGCAGGGACTAGCACTTCCCTCCTGGTCTGTGTGTGACCTTGGGCAAGTCACTTCCTGTCTGGGAGCCTTGAGTTTCCTCATTGGGGGAGGGGAAATTGAACCTCCCTGCAGAAGGACTGGTGGGGGTGGGTGGTCTGGAGGGACGTGGCTATTCAGGGTGCGGGTGAGAGGAGGGATGCTGACAGTTACTGACGTGCCAGGCACTGTGCCAAACACTTTATGTGCCGGGACTCATTTACTCCTCCCACTGACCTGGGAGGGGGCGACTGCCTTTTCCCCAGTTTGTAGTTCTCCAGTGGGAGGGTCACTTGCCTGAATTACGTGGAGCAGGTGGCTCAGTGGTGATTTGAGCCCAGGTCCCTGAATAGCAGATCTGAACTTTGAACCAGTTTCTTGACCCCTCCCCCCAAGGCTGAGTCAGATGTTACTTGCTCCAGGAAGTCCTCTGTGACCCCCAGGCCAGGGCAGGTGCTCCTGGGCATCCTGGGCCTAGCTCTGGGTTGTCACTGTCTGGGAACTTAATTGTCTCCTGCACTGGAGGGCGGGGCTGTCGCTGTCTGGGTCATTGCCCAAGACCTGGGCCTGACAGTGCAGGGAGTGCCTGCAGATGGCCAGGGGTGCCCTGGGCTGGTGGGGGGCAGGGGAGATGGAGGAGCTGGGATATAGCATCAGGAAGTAGAAGAGACCAGGAGGTAACATGGGTCCCCGACGTGCTACAAGCCTCACCCTTTCCCTCCCTGAATCTCAGTTTCCTCCTCTGGTCGGAGTGGGGAATGGGGGGTGGGGAGTGGTCCCAGGACACTGGCAGAGATAGGGAAACTGAGGCTCCCAGAGTGCCAGGCAGGAGCTGGTTTCCAGTGCCACTGCCCTGCTTCTCCCAGGTCCCCTCCACCAGTGCTTACTCCGCACTTACCTGGATCTCTGACCCTGTCCATCTCTCTCCCCTTCTCTATCTGCCTCTTTCTCCACCCCCCTGCCTCTCTGTCTGTTTCCCCCTTACCATTCCCGTGTCTGTCTGTCTCCCCTTTGTCAGACTCCTCTCACCTCTCTCCACGTCAGTCTGTATGTTTGTCCCTTTCAGCCTGTCTGTCTGACTTCTTCTCCCTGTCTTTCTCCTTGTCTGTGTCTTTCTTCTGTCTCACATCCCCAGTTTGTCAGTCTTTGTCAGGCTGTCTGTCTTGTTCGGTCCCGACTATTTTTTCCCTCCCAGTCTCTGTCTGTCGGTCTCCTCAAGTCTGTCTCCTCTGCCTCTTGGTGTGTCCCTCCCTCTCTTCCTCTCACATTGTCTCTGAATCTCCCAGGAGGACCCAGACGGAGAAGGTGACCAGCCCTTGGAAGGAGGGTGCCATGCTCCCCTTTGGCTAACCAGCCTCTCTCCCTTTCTCTCCTCTTCCTGGCAGTGAGACAGTCATCTGCTCCAGCCGGGCCACTGTGATGCTTTACGATGACAGCAACAAGCGGTGGCTGCCTGCTGGCACAGGCCCCCAGGCCTTCAGTCGAGTCCAGATCTATCACAATCCCACGGCCAATTCCTTCCGGGTGGTCGGCCGGAAAATGCAGCAAGACCAGCAGGTGAAGCCCCACTCTGCCTCCTCCTGTGCGGGCTGTGCCCCACCCCTGTGCCCACTGCCCCTCACCTGCCTTTCCCCTCCTGCCAGGTGGTCATCAACTGTGCCATCACCCGGGGTCTCAAGTATAACCAGGCCACCCCCAACTTCCACCAGTGGCGTGACGCCCGCCAGGTCTGGGGCCTCAACTTCGGCAGCAGGGAAGACGCCGCACAGTTCGCCACCGGCATGGCCAGTGCCCTAGAGGCGTTGGAAGGTCAGAGGCCTGCCCTGTGGCCTGAGGCCACCATTTTACCACTCCAGGCCTCGGTTTAGTCGTCTGAAAACAAGGCTAATTCATTGCTCCCATGGCACATTATTCTGAGGAGTTTGTGTGGGTTTCCATGTGCTCCTTGTGCTGCACCCGGTCCCAAGGGTACACTGCGTGTGAATTTTTACACACGTACACGCCCATGTAACCGCCTCCTAGATCAAGATACGGGTATTTCCAGCCCCCAGGAGATTCCCTCTGAGCCCTTTTGCCAGGTAACCCTTGTCCTGGTTTATGTCATCATCGGTTAATTTTTAGGCATCAGTATTAAGGAAAACGCCTCCAGTTGGTAGCTCTTAACTTGAACATGCCCACGAATCCTCTGGGCATCTGGGTAAAATGCAGATTCTGGTTCAGTGGGGCTGGGGTGGGGCTTGAGCCTCTGCATTACAAACAAATTCCTGGTGATGCCATACCCATGGACTGTACGGCTTTAGGTGACCACTGTGTATCCAGGATCTGGGGTTGCTGCTGTGGAACTTCACCTCATCAAATGACAGAGGTGTTTGCTTCCTGGAGCAACATCAGTGCTCCAGGGGGAAGGGATTGCTTGTCTGAGGACACATAAAAATATGATGGGAGCCAGAGACCTGGGCTGGGGCAGGTGTGTGAGGAAGAGGCTCTCGGCCTCTTTGGGGTTCTTGGGCTGCGGGGTGTGAGCAGCTGGGCTGGTAGTTAAAAGTGGATGCTGGAGTCAGCCTGAATTCAAGTCTTGTTCCAACAAATTCCAGTCTGTAGCACTTGGGCCAAGTAACTGCCCCTTCTGGGCCGTCGCTGTCCCACCTGTCACTTGGGCATCGCTCCAGCTGGTGCTGACTCTCATCCCAGAAGTTTGCCCAGGTGCCCACACCCCAGCCCAGCGTGTCAGGGTCCTGGGAGAAGAAGGAAGTAAGCGCCTCTGGGCAGGATTCCCAGGAGGCCTGGGAGAGCTGAGGGAAGGTGACAAGGGGTGGGACAGAGCTCTAGGGCTGATTCATTACTCTTTTCTGTTCTCACCTTCCAGGAGGTGGACCTCCGGCACCACCACCATTGCAACCACCGGCAGCACCTCCTACTTGGTCTGTCCAGAATGGTCCCTCCCCAGAAGAGGTAGAGCAGCAGAAAAGGTGGGGCCAGCCCCTGGGTGGGGAACCTTACCACTGCCAGAGTATTAGGATGTTTCAGAACCCCTGACTCCTAGCATTCAGAACTCCAACTTTTCAGTTTCCAGAATGTTCCAACTCCCAGGGAACTTACAAGTTGACAGCTTTCAGAAACTCGCGCCTTCTGGGGTTTGCAAAAGTTCTGACACCCAGAGTTGCAGAACCTTCTGACCCTTCAAGTCCTGATCCTTCAGATCCCCGGAGTCCAAAATTTGGTTGTTTAAAGGCTCTCTTGGGCATTTTGTAATTGAGATGTTCTTGACAGTCTGATGACTCAAATGCTTGCATCTTGGTATTACTCTGTTCCTGCCCTCCCTACCAACCCTTCCCTGTGCCCCTGGAGAAGGGATGGGAGGGGGTTAGGGGGAAGTATCACTAGAGACCTCAGAGAGAGGCCAGAGGTTGCTGGTCATCCTCGGAGCCTGGAGTGATGGTAGCCCCATCATCCCTCCTCAGGCAGCCAGAGCACATGGAGCGTGAGCGCCGGGTCTCCAATGCAGGTGATTGTTTAAATGTCCTTGGGATTTTGGGGGAGGGGGGGGCCTCCCAAGAGGAAGGGTTGGGCCAGTTAGACAACAAAGAACGAGGCTTCTCTCTCAGCACCCTTTTTTGTGTTTGTTTCAGGAGGTCCACCTGCTCCCCCAGCTGGGGGACCACCTCCACCTCCAGGACCTCCCCCTCCTCCAGGTCCCCCCCCACCCCCTGGTCTGCCCCCCTCAGGGGTCTCAGCTGTGGGACATGGAGCAGGGGGAGGCCCTCCCCCTCCACCCCCTCTTCCCACAGCAGGCCCCAGTGGTGGAGGGACCGGGGCCCCCGGCCTGGCCGCAGCCATTGCCGGAGCCAAACTCAGGAAAGTCAGCAAGGTGAGGGGGCCAGGCATGGCAGGCTGTGGGATGACTGGGGCCCTGAGGGAATAATGGGAAATGAGGCCAGAGTTGCCTGGGGGCATCACGGAGTGGCTAGGAGTCCAGGAGGCCTGCCCATAAATCCCCCTCCTCTTTGTAATTTCCCCAGCAGGAGGAGGCCTCAGGGGGGCCCCCAGCCCCCAAAGCTGAGAGCAGTCGAAGCACAGGCGGAGGTCTCATGGAAGAGATGAATGCCATGCTGGCCCGGAGGTGAGCCTGAGCCTGTGGAAAGCTCTGGGAACAAACCCTTCAAACCAGCAGTTACCACCTTGAGGGCTCAGATTCCTGTTTTTGTTTCTTTGGGAGAAATTTTCCCCTTTGATAGCCAGGTTTGGGATGTAACACTGGCCGTTGCATTCTCCTGAGATGGCTGAGGTTGCAACCACCTGATAGCCTCTCGAATGTTCTAAAATCTAGAATTCTAGGACTTTGGAAATTCCTGCCTCAGAATATGGAAACTCAGGTTCCTAGAATCTCAGCATCTAAAATAGAACCTTCCACCCTTAGAATCTTGTGATGCCCAAATGTGAGAAGTATAAAATCCCCATCCCACTAAGCGTAAAATCCCCACCCCACTTCAAAAACAGTACTCTCTTTAACTTCTAAAATTAAAGTTTTCTTAGCCTTCATGGATTCCAGAACTCTGCTCCCTAGAATCCACTTTTCTAGAACTCTGAGCAGGGGAATTGTTGAGTGGCTGAGGTGTGCTGAAGTCATCTGTTTTTTTGCCTTTCCTTCCTGCAGAAGGAAAGCAACACTAGTTGGCGAGAAACCCCCCAAGGATGAATCTGCCAATGTAAGTTAGGGGCTCTTCCTGTCATATACACCTTAGACTGTACCATTTGGGTAGGGATATTAGGGCGGTGGTGTGACAGGCATGGGCGGGGTTGAACCTGAAAGAGGAAAATGAGCAGAGGTGTGGCAGGGGCTAGCTCATGATGGTTATTTTCCACCAGCAGGAGGAGCCAGAGGCCAGAGTCCCAACCCACAGTGGTGAGTGACAGCCCAGTCTAGCCTCAGGAACTACAAGTCCCAGGATGCCCTGTTCTCACACATAAAGCACCCTCATGAGAAAGTCTATGCCAATAATGTTGATGATTGTAGTCTGTGAGATGGTTCATTGAACAGGCTGATGAGGCTGTCTGTGGGAGAAAGACTGAGGCAGGGCATTGCTTGCCCCTAATCTTTCTGATTTGTTCCTGTCCCCAGAACCTGTGCGGAGACCCTGGGAGAAAAACAGCACAACCTTGCCAAGGTGGGCTATCAATACTGGGGCCCCCACCTACCCAAAGTAGTTGTATTTGCCCAATCTGTAGGGAGGAACATAATGTTGATCCCTGGAATGGGAGGCAGGGGAGGCAGGCTCTTTAACCTCATTCTGTCCCAAACTACACCATCTCTCTCTAGGATGAAGTCGTCGTCTTCAGTGACCACTTCCGAGGTCCACCCCTCTACACCCAGCTCTAGTGATGAGTCCGACCTGGAGAGGGTGAAACAGGTAGCTTGGGGAGGGGGCTGGAGGTGAGGTTTGGGAGCTATAAAGGGGCTATGGGAAGAAAGGAGGTGTGAGTCCAGATTCTGCCACTGACCTGCCATATGATTCTAGCAATGGCCTTGGAAACACTCAGTTTTCCAGTCTGAGAAATGGGAGAGGTTGGTCAAGTCATGGATGGCACAGACACAACAACCCTCTTCTAGGGCCCTTGACAGACCTTGCTAATCTATCACTGCACACTCATTCCTGATGAGTACCCAGAATCCTTTTCAGCCCACTGGCCCCAGATACCCATTACCAGCTGGAGTTGGCAGGAGACTGGAATGCATTTGCCAACCTGGGTACTGGATGTTCTCCAGTTCTTTTCTTCTGGCTCCAAAGATCCAGAATTCTCCCCTAGGTTTCTCTAGTCCCTTTGTGGCCTTGTCAGTGATGTCATTGGGGGGGGGGGGTGTAGCTTGAACCTCTTTCCTTTTGCCCTTCAGTCATTAAGAAAGGAGATTCATTTCTGCAAGTCCAGGCACCCTTTCTGATTGGTTGTACCCATTATTTTCAGGAGCTTCTGGAGGAGGTGAAGAAGGAATTGCAGAAAGTTAAAGAGGAAATAATTGAAGGTGAGGTTGTTTTTTATTTTTAACACATATTTGTTTTGGAGGCATCGTGTCCCTTGGAAAGAGCTCTGTTTTGGAAGGGAAGGGGGAAGAGGCTTTACTTCTGACCTATGCCCCTTGTTTCCTTCCAGCCTTTGTCCAGGAGCTGAGGAAGCGGGGTTCCCCCTGACCACAGGGCCCCAAAAGATCCCGTTTCTCCTTTCTACACACCCCGCCTGTCACCCTGCTTTCCCTGCCTCGACTTGACTTGGAATTGGCTGAAGACTACACAGGAATGCGTCTTCCCCACTCCCCATCCCACTTGGAAAATTCCAAGGGGGTGTGGTTTCCCTGTCGCCATGCCCACGTCCACACTGGCTGCTGATTGGCTGGGGAGGCCCCCACCCTTTGCTCCCTTTGGTCCTTCCCCTCTGCCATCCCCTTGGGGCTGGTTCCTCTGCTGGGGATATACCAATTAACCCCACGGTAAGGGTGAAGGAGGAGGGAATTTCACATTCCCTTGTTCTAGATTCACTTTAACGCTTAATGCCTTCGAATTTTCGTTTTTTTAAGAAAAAAAATATATATATTTAGGTTTGGGGGGGGGAGGGAAATTTTTTTTTTTCCTCTTTGGTTTTGATAAAATGGGGTATGGGGAGTTTTTAAATGCTATAGCCCCAGGCTTGTCCCATTTGGGGCAGCTATTTAAGGGGGGAGTTCTACCGTGCTGGGGGCACTACCCCCTACCCCGAGAACTTCCCTTCCCTCTGGCTCCTTCCCCTTTTCTATGAGGAATTAAGATGCTGTAACTTTTTGGAACCTCAGTTTTTTGGTTTTTTATTTGGGTAGATTTGGGGGTTCAGGCCATTTTTACCCCCTTAGGGAAAATTAAGATGAGGGAGAAAGGAAATGGGGAGGAAAGCTCCCCTCTCCCACCTTCACCTTTAGCTTCTTGAAAATGGACCCCTTCGGAATAAATCTGCCAATTTTTATATAAATGCTAAGATTTCTGGAGTAATTTGAAGGGCTGCTGGGATGAGCATGGAAGTGTCTCCCCTCCCCACTTCCCCTCTAATCTACCTGCCTCTCATTTTCCTTCTTTCCCCCCTGCGCCTGTTCCAGTTCCCTCAGGCTCCTGCAGCCAGAGTGGTCTTTGCCCCCTCTGGACCTCTCAGCAGACCTCCCTTCCTCCCTCCATGCCCCTTACCAGACAGCATCCTCATCCCACCCCCACCCTCCACCCCCATCCCAACCAATTCACTAACCTAGAGAAAGCCAGGGGTGGTCCCTTATGGACTGTGTGGCCTTGGGCAAGTCCCTTTGCTTCCCTTGGGCCTCAGTTTCCCCATCTGGGAAAGGGCTCATAAGATGACTACCCCCTTGCTGCCAGAACCCTCCTAGCTTTTCTTCTAATTTTAATGAGTCTTGTATCCATTTTACAGATGTAAATCATGGTTCTCACACGCTCTTAAGATGATGCCTTTATCCCAGAGCGCCTTTAATTATAAAACCTTTACGGTCTAAAAAAATACAGTTCAGAATCTCAGAGCTCATACACATGAACTTCAGTGGTTTAGTAGGTTGCGTAGGTAACAATGCATTGATGGAATAGCCCCTCTGTGTGAGAGTGGGGAACTTAAGGGCTGAGGTGCTGGTGGTCCCATGGAGGAAGCCTTTGCATGAAGGAGGTTGAGGGGGGACTGGGGGACCAGTTCAAAGGCAAGAGGGACGGTGGTGGTGGAAATTTCCTGAGTACTCAAGAATAGTTTTGGATGGAAGATGGGGGGATGTGAAAGTTATCCATGTAGTAGGGGAACCAGGCAGGTTCTTATGAGAGGCCGGCAGAGGCGGACTGTGGGGAAGGACAGCAGTTGGTCCAGAACTTCAGGACAGGTAAAATGGGGCTTTCACCAAAACAGAATTGTTCAGCCCCAGGCGGGAACAATTTTTCTATTCCAAAGGGCCAAATCCTGTTGGGACAGATCACAGAAGCCGGGGTGGGGGTGGGGACACGACACCCTGCACAGCCTTTCCAGTGGGTTGTCCCACAGACTAAGGAGGGGCTGTTGTGTTGGAATAATCCTCGTAAGAGAGAGGGGACCCCAGTAGAGGTACCAATGGTAGACTAAAGGCAGGCGCGACAGGATGACTCATTGGAGTAAATGCATTCAGGATCCAACCTTAAATTCCCCGTCCCACCAAAAGGGGAGGTAGATGGAAGTCTTTTGGAAGTGTCTATATTTTCATTACAATGGTCTATACTAATGAGGGGAGGTGGGCAAAGGGTGTTCCGGTGTCATGGATGAGGGCCCAGTGGGAAAAGGCCGCTCACTCAGGTAAGTGGAGGTGTGAGTGACAGAATGAGACTTGGCTAGGTCCATTGTCTTGCTGGCCCACTTAGTGAGCGGTAGTACCCCTAAAGGGACTGGGTGGTATTACCTACAACGGTTCAGAAAGGGACAGTGCAGACAGAAACCCATGTCTGAGAAGTCGCAACCAAGAAAACACAGTCACGTCCAAGATCAGGGCCCCGCACCCTCCTACTCCTCGGGCGTGGGCCTTGCCTGGGGCCCGGATGACTCGTCCCCATCCGGGGTGCAGAGCTGGGCGCGCACTCCTTCTATCTGCTCCCGCAGTTCCTCCAGGGCGCTCAGCGGCGCCGCGGCCTGTACCTGTGTCTGCAGCGCCTCCAGCGTCAGGGCCAGGTAGTCCACCTGGTCCCGCACCGTGTCCCAGGCGTGGCGATTCTTCGTCTCCTTGCGACGCTGCTGCACCTTTTGGCGCCAGTACTCCAGTACCAGGCAGCTGCAGGCCATCACGAAGATGGTGGCTTCGCCCAGCAACGCGGCGCCCAGCTCGGTGGCCGCCCCCTCGTTCAGCGGCTTGATGGCTTCAGCGTGGAAGCCCATGATACGCATCTTGGTCCGCATCTCCACCCAGTGGTACACTGTAGAGCAAGAGAGGGGTCAGGGATCTTTTGCTGGGGCGCCCGCTGCCAGCCCCGCCCCTCAACGCCTCGGTGTCCCGATGGGAGCCAGGAGACAGGGCAGCCGGAATCACTGTGGCAGGGAAGTGGGCGCGATAAAAAAAAAAAAAAAAAAAGACCCGCTCGAGCCGGGCTTGGCACGGGGAATGCGGAGTTAGTTATCTGGGCTGGGGAGGCCCGGAGGGCATCCTTTGAAAGCGTCCAGAAGATTCTGGAGAGCAGTTGAGGATGAGAATGCTGCCTTGGAGGGGAGATTCTGAGTGGGGGCCGCGCCTCTGGAGTGGTCACATGTCCAAGGCAGGGGTAAAGCTTGCCCCCTCTCATCCTCACCCCCTCCCTCTCCCGGCCAGGCAGGCTCCTTTTCTCCTCTCCAGAAGGTGGAGCTGACAGTTCTGCGCTCCTGAGGGGTGTTCACTGTGCGTTGGGCGCTTTGGAAGGAGCTCAGGGCTGGAGCGATGCTGCCCTAACGACCACCTCTTTACCTAATCACTTACTCACGTGAATAAGGATTATCAGCGTTGTCATCGGTTATAAATGTAATAGAAACATAGAGTTGATGTTGAAACCCGACTCACTCCAGGAATAAATAATATTCATGTGTGGATGCATGAACTAATGGGGGAAAAATAACCCTCTTTTGGCTCATTTAAGAGATGAATTCCTGAAAACATTTTCTACTTCACCTTTTTCAACTACCCTCCACAGCAGCCAGGCTGATCTAATTACCTTTTCTTCCTTTTAGTTAGAATAACTTGCACATGATGGGGTGGAGTTATGTGGACTACATAGAAGCGGGTAGATTGAAAAAGGAAGTACGTCTTCCCACTGCCAGCTTTAATCCTACTCCTTTCAAAGGTTAACCACTTTTGATCTTTTCTGCACTTAATTTCTTCCACATTAACCCTATGATTCCAATTACAAGCTTATAGCTCAATTTCTTAATTTACTAAATTGAATTTTTAAAAATATTGTGACTTGATTTTCCACGGTCACTCCCTACCACTGTGTGAATTTAACACATGTTCTACATCCTTTCTCCTCACAATTTTTGTAGGTGGTTCTTATTTTATTTGTTAGTATTTATTGGTAAACTTTATACAGTGTATTCTCAGTTAACCGGCCCCCAGGGGATTGGTAGATGCTGGATAAATGTTGTTTCTGGTTGCTTGAGATTACTATTAAAAATAGGCGTAGGCCCAACTAATACTCTACCTCATACTATACCATACCATCAATTCTGTATTGCCTTGATATTAACTTTTTTTTTTGGGGGGGGGTAGTTCCCTGGCTGGGAATCGAGCCCAGGCCGTGGCATTGGGAGCACTGAAGCCTTAGCCACTACACCAAAAGGGAACCCCCTGATATTAATATTGAAATACAATAATTAAAAGCAAATTAAGACAAATAAAGACAAACTTAGTGTAACAGTTTATTATAAAAACAGCTTTGTGAATGCAGTGTGCAATTTTTGTAAAATGGCAGTCAATAACTTTTCAACTTAATGCACTTGGCTAACAATTTTTTTAACTTCAAGTAACTTAGAACCCCCCCAACCCCCACCCCCCCAACCCCCACCCCCCACACACACACTTAACTGTTACAGTAGGGGTAGAGAGTTTGCTGGGTAGACATTGTATCAGGATCGCCAGGATCTGATGACGTAGCTAGGACAGGATCAGGAGAAGTGGATGTGGACGGTTTGGGATCTACATCTGCAGACGAGGCTGTACTGGCAAACTGGCGTGCAGCTTTCTTGAAAAATGAACGAGGAGCAGCTTGCTTTGAGACCTTGCACTTGTCACACAAAGTCAGATTTCGCATGATAATGCAGTTGCATAACATGCTGAGAAGTGAACAAGTGTTACTGTTCTGCAAACCTATTACAGTTTCAAATGCTGCAGTAGCTCTCTGCCAGGATAACTTTTTACCTCGCACCCATCGTCGTCACTGTTTTCCTCTGCTGCAACATTCATTTTTCCACGACTCACAACTCCTATGATGTCTTCTGTATTAAGCGTATGAGTTACTGGAATAGCTTCATCCACAGCAAGCCAGTCATCGAGTTCATCTCAAGACAAATTCATTTTGTCAGCAGAGTTAACGAACTCACAGATTTTATCATAAAGTCTGCTGCTGGCAGCTACACTATTGACTGGAAACCCCTCCAAGTTGATAGAGGAGGAGAAGGATTCCACCGACATCACGGCTGGCCACAATTTTCTCCAAGATTTCTGTAATGTTTCACTTCTCGTAGAATCCCAAGCACGACTGACGGTGTAGATAGTAGCATGTTTGAGATTACATTTTTTCTGAAAGTCCAGAATTGTCCCATCAAAATTCATTTTTCTCATGAAGTCACACCTGTAAAACATTTTGATATTCTGTATCCATTGGTTGGATCAGATTTGTAACGTTAACTGGAAGATAACATAAGAAAATGTTGCCATTAAAGAGCTCTTCCACAAGAGGGTGTGTGACAGTTACCCAGGAGCAACAGAACTTTGCTATTCTCTGGTATCTTTTCTTTCATAAATTTTCTTTAACACTGGGGACAAACGAATAATGAAACCACTTCGTAAAAATTTCTATGTCCATCCAACTGTTATTCAGTGCACAGTAATCTACAGGAAAGTTATACCTTTTAAGCACCTCCGTTTAGCAAATTTGCTGACCACACACAACTTTACCTTATGATGTCCCAATGCATTTGCACAAATGAGCACAGTTATATGCTCTTTATTTAGCTTGAACCGGTGAGCTACTTTCTCATTATTACCACCAGCCAAAGTAGAATTAGGCAGATACTTCCACATTAATCCAGTCTCATCTGCATTATAAATCTGCTCTGGGGTCAACATATTTTCTGCAACCAGTTCACTCAACGCATCACAAAATGAAGCTGCAGCCTCAAAATCACTCAATTTCTGCTCACCAGACAAGTCCAGCTTATGGATGCCATGCTGAACCTTGAATCAGGTAAGCCAGCCACTTGAAAATGAACACAATGGCCTTCAATGTTTATTTTCTCATGGAATTCTCTTGCTTTTCCCTGCAACTTGGGTCCAGAAATACAAGCCCCCTCAGACCTTTTCAGAGAAAACCACTCAGATAGAGCCTGGCCAAGCACTTCTATTTTCGGTGTATCAAGAGTACGATGCTTCTCTTCTCCACACTCTTGTCACTTTCCAAGTTAACATAAAACTCCTTTATCTTCTGAGACTGAGCCTTAATGTCATAGATTTGAGGAACCGACATCAAATTCCTCCATGAGCACTGCACGACGCTTACCTTTCTCAAGCCTCTTGCATATTTCCATCTTCTGCTTGAGGGTAAGCACTATGTATTTATGCTTACTTGGCACCTGTTTCGGCACACATGGGCATGGGGTTGGGTGAGAACACAAAATGTGAACAATCATAGATCCCAACCGACCAGTATGTTTACACATGGTGAACTAGTAAGAGTGGGAGACAAACGTGGTGCGCGACGCGTGGGCTCACTCAGGGTGAGGTGTGGCACATGGTGTGCCAAGTTTAAACTTACATTTCCACATTTCAGTTTTCTCATATTAAGACCTTAATTGTACTGTGTGAAGCTTTCGGTTTTTCAGCCTGCCGAATGTGACCCACAAATGGCTGATCCCCATGCAACCAAGATCATCCCGTTCTTTGCTCATATTTTCCTTAATAAATTGTCAGCTGCGGACCCACTGGCTGTTTTCAGGGCTGTTTCAGGGCTGTCCTCCCACAGTCTTCACGTTGCCCTCCTTCACACTGTCCCTTCTCTGGAGGAACCCATGTCCTCCTCTTCGTTGAATTCCATTTTACTTTTGCTGAAGTGTATCCCTAAATACCTTTTTCAGAAAGCGCGCTCGGTAGGTTAAGTGTTTTGAATCTCTGCATATTTGAAATATCTTTTTCCACTTCCACACTAGACTAGATGATAGTTTCTAGGCACAGAATTACTAGTTCAAAATCATATTCCTCAGCAGTTTGGGATCCTGGTTCCATTACTTGTAATGGGCAGAGGGGTTTTTTTGTCATTCCTGTGGCACTGACATTGAACCAGGATGGGTTTATGAGTTGAGTTTCTCTTGTTTCATTAATTTACACCCTTCTATCTAAACCCTGTTTCTCTCTTTAGTCCTGGGAATTTTTCTTGTCTGGGCAGTAAAGGATTAACCTTACCCAAATAGGGGCCTGGACTTTGCCCTTGGGGCCTGAGAAGTAGTGTTTAAGTCCTTGGAATGTCCTGCTTGATAAGAGTGTCTTTGTTGACCTGGGGCCTTGGGCCATGCCAGATAATCTATAGTCGTCATGTGATTTATGGTGAGCGTTGTAATTTATGATGAGGGCTTTGGGCCACGTAGTATCAGCTCAGCCTCTGGAGAAGTTAGAACCTAAAGTCAGCCACGTGGTTGGTAAACCCTGGCTATGTGACCCATCCCCATAAAAACACCCTGGATACCATGGTTTGAGTGAGCGTCCCTGATTGGCAATACTCGGTGCATTCGTCATTTATTGTTGCTGAAAGAAGTTGGTGCTGTTCATGATTCCACTGGGAGAGGACAACTAGAAGCTCGGAGTTGGCACTCTCTTGAATTCTGCTCCATGCACCTCTTCCCTTGGCTGATTTTAATCTGTAGCCTCTCTCTGTAATAAACTGTAACTAGGATTATAACAATCAGTGAGTCTCTCTACCAAATTATTGAAACTGGGGATTGTTTGGGGGCCCCCTGAACTTGTAGTTGGTATCAGAGTGAGGGTGATCTTGACCCTTTAACTTCATATATATTATGTAGTTCCTCCTCTCCATTTGCCCTTTATACCAGGGTGTCCAACCTTTTGGCTTCTCTGGGTCACATTGGAAGAAGAAGAATTGTCTTGGACCACACATAAATTATACTAACGATAGTTGATAAGCTAAAAAAAAAAAAAAAAGGTCCGTGTGTAATTTTCATAATGTTTTAAGAAAGTTTATGAATTTGTGTCGGGCTGCATTCAAAGCTGTCCTGGGCCGCATGTGGTCCGTGGGCTGCAGGTTGGACAAGCTTGCTTTACACTCTTCTGGGACACTTCCCAGTCTGGAATGCTGCCCTGCCCTGGTCTTTCACACCTCTGGACTTTCCTCTCCTGTTTTTTCATCACTCCTCTCTGTTCCACATTCTGGGAGCTTTCATCAACTTTTCTTTTCAGAACGTGTATCAATTCGGTTTTTGTTTTTGCTTTTGTTTTTTGGCACCCGTATTTGTGATTGTCATAGTCTTTCTTTATAAAAAATAATTACAAAGTCAGACAATTAATTTCGCGAATTCGTCCTAGAAAAAGTGCTGCATACCTCATTGCTGAATATCACTACAGTCACCTTCAAAGTACTCCCCTTGGGAAGCTATGCGCCGATGCCAGCGCCTAGTGCACCCTTCAAAGCAGTTTTGGAACTCTTTTTCTGGAACGGTCACCAGAGCTGTTGTGGTACGCAACATCTGACACGTTCATGAACTTGCCACTGTGAGCTTACGTTGGCAGCACTGTACAAACAACTTGGTAGTGATACTCAGCAATAAGGTAGGCAGCACCTTTTCTAGGATGAGTTCGTGAAAATAATTGTCCAAGCTTGTATATTATAAAAGATCCAAACATGGAGACAAATTCGGAGTCTCAATTCAGCTTTATCAAATCTACATCTTGGGAAGTAGACTAACTGAAAACTCTGAGAATGTGGGTATATCATGTTAACTGACAGCTGCACTTGGGGTTGTGGTGCAGTGAACAGGTGGGCAGGCCCCACCCAGCAATGCCAAAATCAAGGTAGGATTGACACCAGGGACTGACTCTCAGGAAGTGTCTCTCTTGGGGCCTTTTACTTCCTCTTTTCCCTTCCTGTAGCCCCTGCCTGGATCCAGTCCTCTCCTTTCCCCTCCAACTCTTGCCCCGTCTCCTCCCTGGTCTTTTTTCCTCAGTCTTGTCCCCTCCAACCCAGCCTCCGTGAGGAAGCCAGTAGAGGCTTTCTAAAGCACAAATCTGGGAGTTCCCTGGTGGTGTAGTGGCTTAAGGTTTCGGTGCTGGCGCTGTCAGTGCTGCGGCCTGGGTTTGATTCCCAGCCAGGGAGCTACCCACATACCAAAAAGCAAAAAAAAAAAAAAAAAAAAAAGCATAAATCTGACCATAACCTTCCCCTGCTCAGAACCTGCTATGGCTCACAGTACCCTCAGGTGAAAGACCAATATCCTTAGCATGGTTTTTAAGGCCTCTGAACATCTTTCCAGGTTGATCTTGGGAAGAACTCCTCTCTTACCCCCCAAGTCTGTTTCATACAGACTTCCACTGTCTGCCTGTATTTAATTTTTAAATGATCAACAATCATCTCTCATGATAGAAGTATGCGTGGGCTCCTTTTCACCTGTACCGTTGGGGCAGGTACTTTAACAATCAAGGGAGTTCCCTGATGGTGTAGTGGCTTAAGGCTTCGGCGTTGGCGCTGTCAGCGCTGCGGCCTGGGTTCGATTCCCAGTCAGGGAGCTACCCACATACCAAAAAGCAAAAAAAAAAAAAAAAAAAAAAACAATCAGCAGGATGCTAACAGGAGACTTGCAGAGAGGTCAGTTCACTGGGAAATCCCTACTCCAGGGCAGGCCAAGACAAGTTTCCATTAGTTGAGTGAATAGTATCAATGAAAAGTTTGAGTTCATTCTAGTTTCTAGTGAGAGGGACCCTACTGGATGCTCTGGATGGGCAAGATCAAGGCAAAAACCCTGCAACTGATTTCACAAAGTTCAATAAATGCCACTATTAAATAGCAGGCAGGCCATTTTCTGACTGTGGCCTGGAGACAAGTCCAACTTAAATCATGTGAATTTTATAATCAATTTGTTAATGCACACATACAAACATACAGATACACACACAGCTTTTGAGATTACAATTGGGATTACTTGAATCTATAAATCAGTTTAGTAAGATCTGACATCTGTACAATACTGAATTTTTGAATCCATGAATATGGTATCTCTATTTAGGTCTTTTCAAATTTATGTCAATAATGTTTTATAGTTACAGAATAGAGGTCTTGTCTATATTTAGTTCAGTTTATTCCCATGTATTAGATATTTTTGATACTATTTTGATGGCATCATTGTAAAATTTCATTTTCTATTTGTTACTGGTACTGATAGGCACAAATTGATTTCTATATATTGATCTTAAATCCAGTGGCCTTGATAAATTCATTCTTATTTTTATTAGTTCTTATAATTTGTCTATAGATTCTTTAAATTGTATGTATCTAGTCAGCTGCAAATAGTTCCTGCCCAACTCTTTTGCCCTTTATTCTTTGACTCCTTTTGATATCAGGGAAGAAAATATGGTATTTACTGTAGGATTTTATCAAATTAAGGCAGTCCCTGCTATTTCTAGATTTCTGAGAGTTTTTTTAAATTATGAGTGGGTGTCTATTTTTATTAAATGTCATTTTTTCTTTTATTCCTGTAAATATAGTAAATTATATGGATTGATTTTTCAAAATGTTAAGCCACAGTGGGTCTCTGAAATGACATAGTTTCTTTTTTATATATTGTTGAATTTGATTTACTAAAATTTTTTATGAACATTTGTGTTTATGTGCATGAGACAGGTGGGCTATCGTTCTTGCAAAGTCCTTGTCAGATTTGGGTGTCACAGTGATATTAGCTTCATAATGCAGGTTGGGGTGTGTTGCTAATTTCTGTAATCTCTTCAGAAAGAATCTGTAATGGATTGGAATCAATTGTATGGTAAAAATATCCATTTTCCCTGAATTCATCCATGGATTTGATACAATACCAATTAAAGTCTAAGCAAATGCCTTTGTTCCATAGAGGAAAAATATAAATCTTGATGCCTACCTTACATTCTACACAAAAGTCAATTCCATAGGGATTGTAGATCAAAATGTGAAAGGCACAAAAATAACACTTTAAAAAAAAGAAATATAGGAAAGTATAATCAGAACTCTGAGATGAGCAGTATTTGTTAATATCTGTTAAACAAAACATAAAAAAGGACTAGTTATAAAAGAAAATTTTGACACAGTGGAATATATTGAAATTAAGAACTTCCGCTCCTCCAAAGACACCAGTAAGAGCAGGAAAAGGTAAGTTCCAGACAATGAGAAGCTATTTGCAATTGCCTAGCTGACCAAGAACTCGGATTCGGGATATGAAAAGATTTCCTGTGAATTTTAAGAGAAAGGCAGACCACCCAATAGAGAAAGATTTGAATCACCAAAACGGATGATATCTAAATGGCTATCATAGGAGCTTCCTGGTGGTGTAGTGGCTAAGGCTTCAGCCCTATCAACGCGGCAGCCTGGGTTTGATTCCCAGCCAGGGAATTCCCACATTAAAAAAAAAAAAAATTTTTTTTTTTAAATAAATGGCCATTATATCACATCAGGAAAATACTAATTAACATTGCAAAGAGACACACCAGAATGGCTGAAATGCAAACCCCAGATATCCAAAGTTCTGGCAAAGATATCATGCACTCAGACAGAGGTGGCAGCAACTACTAAAGCTGTGAATCAGCAATTCCAATCTTGGGTGGACACCCACAGGAACCTGTCCACATGTTCTTCTTCTTCTTTTTTTTTTTTTTTTGCTTTTTGGTATGTGGGTAGCTCCCTGGCGGGAATTGAACCCAGGCCGCAGCGCTGACAGCGCCAGCGCCGAAGCCTGAAGCCACCAGGGAACTCCCCCACATGTTCTTCTAAAGACAGCCTCTGAATGCTTACCACAGTGCACTGCATAAAAGACTCAATGGTTAGACTCAAATGCCCATGGTTAGTAGGATTGGTTAGAAAGAAAAAGGCATACAGCCACTCCTCACTTAACACCACCTGTTTAACAACCACTCAGACTTAGGACCAGTTCTTCAGCGTGGGGAATCCCCTTTCTCAGTCTTTGTCTTGTTCCTGCAGATGGTTAGTATTTACTACACAAAGTGTTCGCCATCACACAAGACTACGTATTTCGTTTCTAAGTGTGGTGTCCCATGATAGCTATTGGAAAATACATACCCTGTGGTGCCACAACATATCACAAGACAGCTGCCTTTAAGCTCCGCGCTTATAGACCAATTCACTTAACGACCTAGTCGTAGGAACGGAACTTGTCATTAAGTGAGGAGTGCCTGCACAATGAAACACTCAACAGTAATGAGCACAAATGAACCACAATCATATACAACATGAAATTTATTCATCTCACAGACACGATGTTGAGGGTAGCCAATACATGCTGTGTGATTTCATTTATATAAAGCCCCAAACAGACAATCTCAATTCATGGGGGTACAAGTCAGGGTGGTGGTTACCTTTGGGGGACATAGTGACTGGAAGGGGAGCATGGTGGGGCTTTGGGGGGGCTTTTTTGTTGTTTACTGTTCATTCTTTGAGTTTATTGAGCTGTCACTTAGGACTTGTACACTTTGCTTTAGGTATGTTTCAATTTCAATGAAGTTTTCATAATCCAATGAGCCAGAGTTGTCCAGCCACCTTCCTGAACTCTTCCAAGTGAATCTCACTTGCAACAATTGATGAGACTGAGAGAAATGCTACTGCCCAGAGCAATGCCCTTCACCTGTTTATTTTCTCTCTCTTGCCCGCAGGCAGCCAGACTTGGCTGTGGCCACCTGAGGAGCTTGGGACTTCTAACTTCAATGCACCACGAGTGCCTCATACTGTTGGGATATTACATTGAATGGGACTAAGAACTCTCTCCCTCATCCCCAAAGGAACCCCAGCCCAGTGTTGCCTCTCTAGGCTTCAACCTGGGTGGAGGGAGCAGGGTGGTGATGGAATCTTGAACCTATACTCCAGGGCTGGGCAAGACATTGATTGGTCCACCAGTGGACCTCCTAACAATTTCAGGGTGACGGCCTGAATTAAGAAAAAGTAGCAGATGTCATAGCAGATGTGACATTATGCCAGGGCCTGGTGGCTAGGCAGCTAAACATAAACGACACACATTTTTCACACGTACACACAGCTGCTAGAGGCGCGATTCAGCAGCTCTTCACAATAGAGGCGGCTGTATGTCCTTGAGAAGCGAAAATAACTAATTAGTGAACCACGACACTTGGAGAAAATCAGAAGTAATTTTTGCCCTAGAAATGTCTGTCCAGGTCTGTTCTACTCCAACTCTCCAGGGGGTCACTGAGGGTCAATTAGGAGATAAATGGATTCAGAATCCAGGCCTGAGAAAGTCCAACATCCACTCAAAATGGGAGGCGGAGAGGCACAACCACAGCCTGTGTTACAGAGACTCAAAGACACAGTGACAGCACAATTCTTTCTTATTTTAAAAAAAAAACTTGATGAATGGTTAAGAACCCCTTTTATATATTTTTTTGGGGGGGTGGGGGGCGGGGGGAGGTAGTTCCCTGGCTGGGAATCGAACCCAGGCTGTGGCGTTGATAGTGCCAAAGCCCAGCCACTCTACCACCAGGGAGCCCCCTGTTATAGTTTTATAATATAATTTTAAAGTATGTGTTTTTATACCACAACTTTTTTAAAAATTCAAATTCCATATGTCAATTACCTTCATACATCTAAAATGTCCCTTAAAAGTCAAACACAGGGGAGTTCCCTGATGGTGTAGTGGCTTAAGGCTTTGGCGCTGGCGCTGTCAGTGCTGCGGCCTGGGTTCGATTCCCAGTCAGGGAGCTACCCACATACCAAAAAGGCAAAAAAAAAAAAAAAAGTCAAACACGGCTCAAAAGGAAAACTCAATCTAAAATTTGGGATATTGGGAGTTCCCTGATGGTGTAGTGGCTTAAGGCTTCGGCACTGGCACTGTCAGTGCTGCGGCCTGGGTTCGATTCCCAGTCAGGGAGCTACCCACATACCAAAAAAAAACAAAAAAGCAAAAAAAAACCAAACAAATAAAATTTGGGATATTATGTCACAATTTATAAATTAAACTATGACTGTCAAATGCAGTAGTTAAAACGAAACAGAGCAAAAATGGTGAAATCCTTCATGTTTGCTTCTCTAGCAGTGTCTTACATGCTTTTGACAACTGGCCAACAACCCTGAAATATTTCATGACTAATAAATGTTATAATTTGGAAAGGAAAAAGAAATAAAAAGAATGAATGAGCTTTATGTAGTTCAATACAGAAAAATCCCCAAAACATAATGTGGATTGAAGAAATAGAAGTTCCAGAAGATACATACATTGTGATAAAAACAAAACATGCATTGACTATGGACACAGATGTATATAGGAAAAAGTATAAAGTTTCACATGTAATAATACTCAGCAACTTCAGGACAGATGGGAAGCAGGAGAACGGGGTAAGGCTTTAGCTTTATCTCCTAAGAAAGAGGAAAAAAATCAAAGCAAATAGGGCAAAATGTTCATATCTATTAATTCTAAGTCAGTGGTTCTCAACCTGTGGGTCATGACCCCTTTGGGGGTCGAACGACCCTTTCACAGGGGTCGCCTAAGACCATCGGAAAACACATATCAGATATTTACATGATGATTCATAACAGCAAAATGACAGTTATGAAGTAGCAACGAAAATAATGTTATGGGGGTCCCCACAACATGAGGAACTGTATTAAAGGGTTGCAGCATTAGGAAGGTTGAGAACCACTGTGGTAGATACATGGGTGTTGGTTATATTATTTTCTGTATGTCTGCAATGTTTCACAATTAAACAAAATATTGTTTTAAAAAGAATAACAAGGATTGTTTTTGGCCATCTAGAAAAAAAGGAAGATTTTAATGAATGCACAGTGCCAGAAAGTAGGTCAATGGTTCCCTGAGTGCAGGGGTAGCAAGAGGGATGGACTGCAGAGAAACACAAGGAAATTTGGGGGGTGATGGAAATATTCTGTATCTTGACTGTGGTGGTGGTTTCATGGAGTATACCTGTGATAAACCCTATGAAATTGAATACCTAAAATAAGCACAGAGGAGTTCACTGATGGTGTAGTGGCTTGGGGTGTCCCCGCTGGTGCTGTCAGTGCTGTGGCCTGGGTTCGATTCCCAGTCGGGGAGCTGCCCACATACCAAAAAGCAAAAAACAAACAAACAAAAAAAAACAAAAAAAAATAAGCACAGTTTTTAAAAAAATAAGTACAGTTTACTGCATGTAAATTACACCTCAATAAACTTACTTTAAAAAGAATTTTATACCATTAAGAAAGTGAGAGGGCAAGCCACAGATTAGGATAAAATATTTGTAAATCATGTATCTTAGTGGTTTTCAACAGTTGGTCCGCAGACCAAATCTAGTCTGCCAGAAATTTCCTGCCAGTCCGTGAAATATTTTCATATGTCCAGGATGTATTTATAAGAGAAGAATAAATTTACTTCCATCTGATTTAAACTATTTCATGGACCAGCAGGAAATTTCTGGCAGACCAGACATAATCTGTGGACTGGTAGTTGAAAACCACTGGTATATCTGATACAAGACTTGTAACTATAACATATAAAGAGCTCTTAAAACTTAACCATAGGAAAATAAATAACCCAATTAAAACAGGCAGAAGGTTTGAACAGACATTTCACCAAAGATATACAAATAGCCAATAAACCCGTGAAAAGATGCTCAATACATTAGTCATCAGGGTAATGAAAATCAAAACTACAATGTGGTACCATTTCACACTCAATAGAATAACCATAATCAACACAACAAAGAACCCCAGTTGCACTTCCTAAGTAGTTTACATGTAGTAACTGCTTCATTATCATAACAATCTCACCAAGCAAATTCTGTTATTAGGCGACTCCAGTGACCTGCACTAACCACCATGAGTCAGGTCTAGGTCTTAAATCCGGGAATTTTGGTGTCAGAGCCCAGGCTCTTCTACATGACACTTCACTGCCCTCCAGATAGATACTCTAAACCTAAAAAAGGACTGAAAATTATATGCATGTTTATACAGTACTCTTTACAATCACCAAAAGAAGGAGACAACCTACAGATAAACAAATTGTGGTCTATCCATACAATAGAATATTATTCAGTTGTAAAAAAGGAATGAAGCACCTGGTGGTGTAGTGGCTTAAGGCTTCGGCGCTGGTGCTGTCAACGCTGCGGCCTGGGTTCGATTCCCAGCCAGGGAAGTATCCACATAACAAACAAACAAAAAAAACCCCAAAACTGACACATGATACAACTATGCTGAGTGAAAAGTCAAACACAAAAAAGGCCATATACTGTATGATTCCATTCATATGAAACGTCCAGAATAGACAAATCTATAGAAATGGAAATCAGATTGGTAACTGCCACGGGCTGGGGAGGGAAGGGATGGGGAGTGACCACTTAATGAGCACCAAGTTTTATTTTGGGAGTGACGAAAATGTTTTTTGCAACTACAGCGGTGATGGTTGTACAATGCTGCAAATGTATTAAATGCCACTTAACTGTTCACTAAAAAATGGTTCATTTGATGTGTGAATTTCACATCAATTAAAAAAAAAAACTGCGGGAGTTCCCTGGTGGTGTAGTGGCTAAGGCTTTGGCCCTGTCAACGCTGCGGCCTGGGTTCGATTCCCAGCCAGGGAACTACCCACGTAAAAAACAAACAAACAAACAACAAACTGCAAGGCCACACTCAAGACTGCAACATGGTCTCACATAAACACAGAGAGGAGAGTGCACGTTGTGAGAAGGCTACTGTGTGTGCACAGAGTCAAAGTTCATTGCAGAAGGAATCTGTAAAGGGGGGGCTAAAGACCAGGCTGCGAAAGTAGATCGAGCAGCTTACTGCCATGCTGGGATCCACCCTGGGCAGGTATGGGATCGCCGAATTGCTACATTTATGATTCCGTATGGCCATCCACAACAGTCTGGAGACAAAAGAGGGCAAAAATTTTGTCCCATCTTACAGACAGGCCGCAGCACTGAGAGCGCCGAAGCCTAGCCACTACACCACCAGGGAATCCCTGTAATGGTCTTGATTTTTAAATTTTCTCTTATGAACACTGATAATTTGTTTAGTTAAATCAAAGAGAAAAATTCAATGGGAGTTCCCTGGTGGTGTAGTGGCTTAAGGTTTCAGTGCTGGCGCTGTCAGCGCTGCGGCCTGGGTTCGATTTCCAGTCAGGGAGCTACCCACATACCAAAAAGCAAAAAAAAAAAAAAGAGAAAAATTCAAAATGTTCACATGCTCAGATCCAGCAGCATCATTTCCAGAAATTATTCTAAAGAAACTAATGATGAAATGCACAAGATTTAGCCCAGGGTCCCTGAAGATGCCCTCTGCCCAGGGTGGCTCTTTGGGAAGGTCACCAAGGTGTCCTGATGGTGCCCTCCAGGGTAAGGAGAGGCACTGTGTCACTGTTTGGTGTGTGATGTGTCCATCTTCTCAGCTTAACTCTCAAAACGCCTGGAAAAACTCACAGGGGTGGGGGCAAACTCTGAGGTGCCTACACACTGTCTCCTGGAGGGTCCCCTGCTGCCCACAGAAGTAACCTGCTCGCTAACATACCTTGCAAAGATTTCCCTTTCTTGTCTCACCTGCCTCCAGAAGAACATCTTGTACCTCCCCTTCAAAGAGAGAAGGGATAGCATTAATTCATTCTCCCTGTAATTACTTTCTGAAGGGAGGAATTGCAAGTTGGTCGTTTAACCCATTTCCTCTTTAGGAAAAAAAAATGTGTAGCTCCCTGCTGCATTCATTTAATTCCAAGAATTCATTCTTGGAAACCTTCCAGAATTCTGCAAGCTATGCAGTGATCTATGCCTTTGGACCTGGAATTACTATGATCCACACTGCCACCATGCAGCTAGTTGGTGAGAGCCGTGCTGTCCATAAGAAACAGTAGTTTTTCCTCCAGAGAGGCTGATGTTAACTCAAGGCAGGGGGTGAGACAAAGAGTATGGCTTTGCTCAATAAACATTGGGAATGAACAATAAATTACTGAGCCCAAGTTGTCATTCTTGCTTTGGGCAAATGATACACCATTGTCAAGGAGACCGTAGAACTGAAAGACTAAAGGCCGAATATAAATAAGGTCTCCACCCATGACCGGATGGCAAGGAAGCGATGGGAAAAATTCACTGAGAATAAAGTCTAGCAAATACGTGGAAGCCCAAGGAAAAGAGAACTGACTGCAGATTTTAATTTGTTCCCCAACCCATGCACAGATCCAACTTTGGGGGTAAGGTTAGGACAGACTGTAATGCACGCACTAACTTGGGGTAAACACTGCAGCCTCAAGCGCTGCCTGCAGTATTCTTGGGGGCAAATGGAAAATGTGTTAAAGGGGTCAGAGTTTCTGTTTGGGATGATGAAAAAGTTCTGGAAATGGATGGTGGTGATGGTTGCACAACACTGTGAGTATTACATGCCACTGAACTGTACACTTAAAATGGTTAAAATAATCAATTTATGTTATGTATTTCTTGCCACAATTTAGAAAGAAAAGGTAACTTGGTAATGAGAAATCAGTGTAGGCACTGCATCATTTCACCCCCAAATGGTGAACTGGGGGTCCTGTAGTACAATTGTGACGATAACCCCCCGAGTTAGTGCGGACACCACAGGGTAAGCCCTCAGTCCCACAAGACTGCCTCCCACCCCAGACAGCAGCTCCAAGTGGGTGCCCAGGCCACAGGCACTTCTGACGGACAGGCTACAAATTTGGGGACTCCCACCATGGATTCCCTCAGGTTCCAGAACTTGCCAGAGGGCTCGCAGAGTGCCCAGAAAACATTATTACAGTTTCAATATAAAAGCCACAGAGCGGGCGAGGTCTAGGAGGGAGCACAGAGCTTCCATTCTTTCCCCATGAATCAGAATGGCTCTCCAGAGAACGCTCACCAAAGGGACGGCACTTGGACGTCTCCCCGGAGAAACGGGGCGGTTTTGCTGCTACCGACTAAATGTTTACAGGTGTCACTCTGTTTCCTGAATATACTCAGAACCGTAGTTAAAAATGATCCCCTTTGGAGCTCCCTGGTGGTGTAGCGGCTTAAGGCTTCGGCGCTGGCGCTGTCAGCGCTGCGGCCTGGGTTCGATTCCCAGTCAGGGAGCTACCCACATACCAAAATAAATAAATAAATAAAATCCCCTTTGAATTTTCAATGAAATTCAAATACCTGAGCTTCGAGGGCACACATCTAAAGGCTGGTATTAAAAGGGGACTTATTTTTTATCATTTCCTATTCTCTCTCCCTACTTTTCATCTTCTCCTTCGCTTTTTTTTTTTTTTTTTTTAATTGGTGGTTCCCTGGCTGGGAATCGAACCCAGGCCGCAGCGTTGACAGCGCCGAAGCCTTAGCCACTAGGCCACTGGGGAGCTCCCCCGTCTTTTGCTTTTTTTTCCTTCTCATTTTCGGCCCTCTCATTAAAAATATTTGGTTTGAATAAATTTCTCCCACTTATTAATGTAACACAAAACAAAAACTCTCCTCCACCTCCCCACTTGGTTCTCTGGCTCTTCAATTGTGCGGACCTGCCTGGCTGGAACTTAGGTGTCAAGTACCAGGGAGTAATTAAATCACTGTTTCCACAGCAATCTCCAGGACCCCGCCCCTCCAGACAGAAGGGGAGTCGGGGCACAGGTCTTCCTCTTCCAGGCAAGCAGTCCCACCCACCTCAGGACAGGATTCAAAGCTGCCTTCCCCAGTGCTATCGCCTTCAGAACATGTCCCAACCAGGGGCAGCCCGATTTGGGCCAGGGCCCAGGACCAGCGCCCCTGGAGAGTCCTCAGGCTCCTTATCCTGTCGGGCACGGCCTCCCACCCCCATCCCGCCACCAGCCTCCTCCAGCTGCGACCCCCACCCTCACACCTCTCTCCCTTCTGTGCCAGTTTTCCTTCTGCAGTTCCCATTGGTGCACGGACGGCCCCAGCCCTCCAAAGGTGAGTGTGGGTGTGGGGGACAGGGAAGTCTGGCCCCTCTGGGGTGGCTGGGCAGTAGTGAGGGGTGCAACGTCACTTCGGTACTCCTGCTTAGCTGAAATGCCAGCCTCAGTGCCGCATTCTGACTCATCTCCCACCTCCCAGGCTCCGGGTGTGGGGGTGGCTCCTGTGTAGGCTGACCAGACGTACAGTTTGAAACGGGACAGTCCTATTGTTTTCTGTCCCGTTTAAAATGGTATGTCTGGTTAAGCTACCCCTGTGAGGTTCCCCCGTGCTAGCCCTTTGTGCTGACGCGGGTGCTGGGGCATGGGGGGCGCCGGTAGGGAGGGAACAGAAATGGGGCATCTGCTGGGCTGGGAGTGAGGAGGGGAGTAATGGGCTGAGACAAAGTCAGGACTCCCATCCCACACACGCCCAGCTGGGGAAGCTTTTCTTTTCTTTTGATTCCCAGCCAGGGATCATCACTTTGTAGGACCACTGGCTATGCCTTCCTTTGGGTGTGACCCAGGCAGCGGCCCAGGTGAGTAGTTGGTAACACTGCCCACTAGGAGCCGCCGAGGGCCTGAGAACTCAGTGCAGATCCCACCCGCTGGGCCAGGAAGCAGGCAAATAGAAAGGAGGCAGCCAGAGGGGAGGGGGCGAGGCTGCTCTGGCACTCCAGGCAAACTGGACATCCGACACAGGTGCTGGGTAAGAGATCAGCAGCTGCAGGTAAATGCAAATCAAAAACCACAAGGAGATTCTACTTCCCAGCCAGTAGGGTGGTTATAGTAAAAAAGTCAGGTAACAATGGTTGGTAAGGCTCGGCACTCTTATGTGCTGTGGTGGGAATGGAGAAGGGTGCAGTGTCCAGAACAGGCAGATCTAGACAGAGAGCAAGTAGACTGGTGGGTGCCCAGGCCTGGAGCGTGGGGAGGTTGGGAGAAATGGCAAGTGACTGCTAATGGATACGGGTTTCTCTGTGGGGTGATGAAAGTGTTCTGGAATTGACTGTGATGACTGCACTAGCCTTCAACTATACTAAAACCCATTGAACTGTATACTTTAAATGGGTGAATTGTATAATATGTGAATTCTATCTTCATAAAGGTGTTTAAGAAAAAAACAAAAGATGAACGGATGCAAGGGAGATGGGCACAGGAGAAGGGCAGGCCCTCCACCCAGGACGGCCAGGCCTCATGCTGAGCTATCTGGCCCCCAGGTGAGCTGTTGGTTCTCTGTGGCAGTGTGGCCCTGGACCCCAAACACCCCAAGTGGAGCTGCTGCAGAGACTTCTACCCCTTCCACTGCCCCACGCAGAGGTGCTGCCAAACCAATGGGGACTTCTTCATCATCCCTAAGGACCCCAAAATGTCAGAGGCTGAAGATGGTAGGACATACACCCAGAGAACCCTAGGTAGGTCCAGGTCCTGCTGGCAGCGGCGTCCCCTCTGCTCCTCCTGTGCTCAGGGACCACAGAGACCCTTTCTCCTCTCCCTCCTTCCTGGGAACTCTGCCCTCCCCAGAGGGGTCTGTCTGCTACTGCAGGGAGATCTGTGCCATTAACTTAGCTGTGTCCCAACTTTGCACTGTGTGACCTTGGACAAGTGTCCTGCTCTGAGCCCAGGCTATCTGTCACCAGGCGAGGGGTGAGGGATGTGCACAAGAAGTTCTCATCCAAAGAGGGAGGCTGGGGCTTTTGTGGTCCCTTTTCTTATCTCCTACAGTGACACGTCCGGGGAGGGTGTGTTCTCTCCCTTTGCAAGTCATCAGAGGCATCTACTCTGTGTTTTGCCCTCTTCTGAGCCCGTACCCACTCTCAGATCGCAGCTCTTGCACCTGCTGCTCTGGGACCGGCTACTGGTGCCCTTCTGAGATCTGGGGAAGGTATGCCTCTGCTGTGTCCAGTCCCAGGGTGGGTGGGCCCTCAGTGCTCCTCCCTAGATCCCTTCACCCTACCCACACCTGTCCACACTGCCATCCTGCATGGAACTCTCTTTAGTAAACACAACTAACAAAGCAAACAAATGAAGAACCTTCTATAGCTCCCCAGGGCTCTCAAGGGGGACATCAGGTCCTGCACAAATCTACCCTCCCTAGCTCATCACACCCCACTCCTGCTCTGCTCCTGCCACTACCACTTCCTGTGGCAGCGGGGTCTTTGCACATGCTGTGCCCTTTTCTAAAACACCCTCCATTCTGGAACTGCTACTTAAGCTGAAGCTCCTCTTGGAGAGCAGCTCATAAATTGACCCTCATCTGACCAGAGTGATGCGCTCCCGTGTCAGACCCTTCATCGAGGACTTAAAAAGACAGATACAGAACACTTTATCAGAGGATTCCTGCTCTGTACATATGTGTAACATACATGCCGTACGTAACTTTTTTCTCTGTATATAATATACATATTTAGGACATGAAACACAGCTAAAAGCGTAACAATGATCATCTCTGGGTACTGGGATTACAGATTATTTTTTCATTCCATGTTATGTTTTTCAGTGTTTGCTGAGCTTTCCATAAAACCTGCTGTGCCTTGAAATATGTAGAAAACAATGACTGAGAAACAAAGAAATGACTGGAATGGAATTCCTTTCTGCACTGACTTCTCCAACTCCAGGCTGTTCAGTGCCTTCAGTGCTCAGTCATGCAGGGTTTCAGGGCCATACCCTCCTTTCCATGGCCCCAGGCCTTGGGCGATTTGGTCCCTGATACCCGTTCTATATGCTCTAAGACTGGGACGTTAAATTTTTTTCTTTTGTACATACCCTTCTCACTCTCATCTCTGGGCCTTGGCACATGCTCTTACCTCTTGCTCTTCATCTCTCTTGGACTTCACTCCATGTGCCTTTTCCCTTTTGTTAATTTTTATCTGTATTCTTTCACTGTAATAAACTGTAACTATATGCACATCAGATTTTCTAAGTCCTGTGAACCCTTCCAGCAAATTGTTGAACCTGAGGGTGTTTTTTGAAGGGACCCCCTGTAACACAAGGAGATTTCAAGGATTCAAAGACATGGTTCATGTAAAATCCTTCACAGTGCCAGGGACATAAGAAATGTGAAATAGAAGAGATTCATTTCTTCTGTGCCTAAGTTTCCTCCTCTGCAAAATGGGGATCATAATCACCCTGCATTCTTGGGGTGGGGATGCTTATAAGTTGGGGTGAAGAAGCTCTTCCCAAACAAGGGAGGGAAAGTAAGAGCCATAAAGAAAAAAGATGGGAAAAATTTGGTTTATTTTTTTTTTCTTTTTCTTTCTTTTTTTTTTTTTTTTTTTTTTTGTAGTATGTGGGTAGTACCCTGTGCTGGGAATTGAACCCAGGCTGCAGCGTTGACAGTGCCAGCATCAAAGCCTTAAGCCACTGCACCACCAGGGAACTCCAGGTTTATACTGAAATGGAAGAGCTTTTGTAGGACAGAGACACCACAAACATAAGGACAAGTAAAACAGGCATTACTCACAAGAATTCCAATGTCCCAATAAACAGCTGAAAATACGATGAGCCCACTAGGGACCACCAGGGAAGCACAACCGACACCCCCCATGCCAATCTTCTCACCCCAAGGCTCCAAGGAGAGGCTTGCCAGGAAGTAGCCCCATCTCAAAACAAAGGCATGGTATGCAGATTCTGCGAAGACCATCGGAGCCAGCGGTTCTCAACCTGTGGGTCGCGACCCCTTGGAACTGTATTAAAGGGTTGTGGCATTAGGAAGGTTGAGAACCACTGATTCTAAGCACTGGGGGAAAGACTGAACAGCCTAAAAAAAGGTGGATGCGGTATGTGACAAATATGTCTACATCTCAGTCCCCAGAACCTGTGAATCTCACTTTAAGTGACAAAAGAATCTGCAGATGTGAAGTTAAGGATCTTAAAATGGGGAGATTATCTTGAATTATCCTGGGGGGCCCTATATGCAACCTAAAGGGTCCTCAGTGGAGGAAGGTAGGCTGGCCAGGGTGAGATTTGACCACTGCAGTAGGTGGAAGGGTGGCACTGAAGAAGAAATGTCCATACCCAAATCCCTGGAACATACTGAGTGTTGCCTTACTTGGCAAAAGGGTCTTTACAGATGTCATTAATTTAAGGATCTTAAGATGAGATCCTCCTCCATTGCCAAGGTGGGCCCTAGATCTGACAAGCGTCCTTATAAGAGACAGAAGAGAAGACCCACGCACACACACAGAGAGAGAGGAGGCCATGTGAACGAGGCAGAGGTTACAGGCTCAAGGGGAGAATCTGTTCTGTGCCTCTTCCAGCTTCTGGTGGCTGCTGGCCTTCCTTGGCCGGTGGCTGCATCACCCCCATCTCTGCCTCCGTCTTCACATCACCCTCTCCCGTGTGTGTGTGTGTGTGTGTGTGTGTGTGTGTAATCTCCCTCTGACAGTCTCTTATGACCACACTGTGACGGCATTTAGGACTCAGCTGCATAATCCAGAAAAATATCTTCATCACAAGATCTTTAACTTAATCACATCTACAAAAAGTTGTATTACGTAAGGCCACAGTCATAGGGTCCAGGGATTAGGACCTGAACTCTCTGGGGGTCACCATTCAGCCCACTACAAGGCTTGAAGGGCCTGGAGGCTACAGGCTGGCTGGGATTTGGCCAGGTACCTTGTTGACTCTCATGGGTTCACTGACTCTGCAAATGAAGGTGTGTCAGTGACAGAAGGAGGTGTAGAGGGTCCATGTCAGAGAGGTCCCTGCGGGAAAGAACTGAGGCCCCCGGCCAACAGCCAGCACCAATTTGCCAGCCATGTTAGTGAACCTCTTTGCAAATGGACCCTCCAGCCCCTGTGAACTCTATGGATGGCTGGAACCCCAGCCTGAACCTCATGAGACCTCAAGCGAGAACCACCCAGAACCATCCAGCTAAGCCCCACCCAACTTTTCAACCCTTAGCAACTGTAAGGTAACAAATGTTTATTGTTGTTTTAAGATGTTAAATTTTGGAGTAATCTGAGCAGTAACTAATGCATGTGGGGCTAGAGCAGGGCCCTCTGAGGGAATTCATCCTCACCTGAAATCTTCTCATTTTTCTCAAGGACCCAGCACTTCTGTGTCATTACATAGTTGGAACTTAATTCAGGAAAGCTGCAGAGAGCAGAGCCTTCATCCCCCACCACTGTCCCTGATGGGTGCATGACTAGCCAGACATCACACTCCCATGTGACTGTGGGCACCCCAAATGACAGGCAAATGTGGGGGTGAGGCAACATCTGGCCATACGGCCCTAGGAGGTGCTCATGCTTGAGTGGGACGTGGTAATTCTGAGGATGCTAAGGTCTGGAAGACAAGCTCTGATCTCAGCTTAGAAGGTACCCTAACTCTAAACTGGCAGATTCTCCCCATGGGGCACTTCCTCCAAAACACTTTCAAGGTAATACATGACATTCACCTGCCATATGGAAAGACTGACTCTGGCCCTCAGTCCCATCAGCGAAATTCTCTGCACTTAGGTTTTTAACATGGGGTAATAAGCAAATCCCAGTTCTAGGGGCTTGGAGAGATTAAGTGGGGCTGTGAAAAAGAGCACTGACCTCCCAGCCTGATGCTAAGCACTCAATCGATGGACATTATTATTTTTATTTCATTCTATGGGACCTAGATGTTCTGGAAGAAACAGGACACCTAAGACAAACGAAACAAATTCCCCCCAAATCAATCTTGCAACAAAAGACAGATTTTTTTTTTTCAAGAAAATTGAGAAGCTGCTTCAGAAATTCATTTCAACAATAGCTGAGTAGATTTACAAACTGTGGTATATCCATGCAATGGACTATTTTTCAGCAATAAAAAGAAATGAGCTATCAAACTATGAAAAGAAATGAAAGAAATTTAAATGCATATGGTTAAGTGAAAAAAGCCAATCTGAAAAGACTGCATACTGTATAATTCCAACTATTAATATATGACATTCTGGAAAAGGTAAAACGATGGAGACAATAAAAGGATCTGAGGTTGTGAGGGGTGAAGGGGAGGGAGGGTGGACCACAGAAGATTTTTAGGGCAGTGAAACTATTCTTTAGAATGCTCTAATGGTAGATACATGTCATTATATACATCTGCCCAAACCCACAGAATGTACAACATCAAGAGTAAACCCTAATGTAAATGATATATCTTTATAATATATTAGTAATGTCTCAATACCGACTCCTCAATTGTAACAAATGTACCAACACTAATGCCTGACGTTAATAATAGGAGTGTATGTGTGTGGGGGGTGGTGGGAGGGGAAATAAGGGAACTCTGTACTTTCTGCTCAATTTTTCTGTAAACCTAAAACTGCTTTAAAAAAGTCTAATTTTAAAAAAATGCATATCAAGGAGCAAAGGCACAAGAATAACTCAGATAAGTTTGAAAATAAGAACAAGACTGACAGGTTGCCTAGAAGAGACCGAAATTATTATCAGTCTTGTTATTCAAATGCATGGGTGTGGACACAGGTGACAGAACAGCATTGGGAAAGAGGCTCTGATGTTCAGAAAACGTAGAGGGTACGGCTTCCCAGTTTCAGAGGAGGAGGGAAAGAGTGGATCACCCCACACACTTTGAGACATTCTTTTGGAAAAATGAATGCAGATCCTGACCTGACCTATCAAAAACCAAAACAAACTACAATGAATAATCTCAATGAATTATTTAAGCATAAAGAAAACTTGAACAAGGAATAGAATCAATGGTGTTGTCATAGCTATGTACAGTGTCAGGTGGGTGGTAGACTCGTTGGGGTTATCACTTTGTGAGATGTGTAAATGGCTAATCACTATGTTGTTTTGTATACCTGAAACTATTAATTAAAAAAAAACTAAAAATATTAGAAGAAAGTAGAGTTGAAGATATTAATTCTTGAGGTAGAAGAGTCCTCAAATCAAGACAGAACAAAAAAATTCCTAAAAGGAAAAGACTAATAAATTTGGTTATTTCAAAATGAATAACTTCAGTAGGATAATACACGCCAGCAACAAATAATAAAGAGACAGAGAAAACTGGTATTTTTCAAAAGCAGTACACATGTTCAGGAAATGGCTGAGAAGATGCTCAATTTACAGGTAGCCAGGAAGATGCAAATTGAAACAACAATGAAATTCCATCATGTACTTCCATGGCTTGAAAAATAAGAATTTGATCACTGCAAGGGATGACAGTTCCTCTGCCATTCCATGCTTTTTTAAGGGCCACTTTTACATTAACTATAAACATGGTTAACATACTCGGTTCTTTCAGCTCTTGGTGTCTCCCGAAGGAAAGGTGTGCCAACTGGGAGAAAAGAGACAGACAGCTCCGTGTCACAAGAGGAAAAGAAGTGGACACGTTAGTGTCCACAAAGCAGGGCTCCTAACTGAACCCTGGCCAGGCCACTCTTGAAAGGGGTCTGCCAAATGTCCCCTATACTGGAGACAGGATTCCTCTCAGGGAGGGAAATTTGGTTTCTCTTCAATAACTGAACTTTTATGAAGAAACTGTGCAATTCAGAAAAAAATAAACATCAAGGTGTGGGGATGTGCCCTCCAAGTGAGGCGGGTGGCTCAGATGTGACGGAGCCCACAGTGTCCCCAAGTCCATTACAGCCCCTACCCTTACCTCCCCCTGGGAGCCTGGCCTGGGCACTGCCTGGGACCCTAAGACCATGGTTCTAGGGGCAAGCCCACCACCTCCATTTGCCTCCTTCCAGGATGTCCCAAATGGATGCCAGGAGCATCCCCTGTTGGAGTAGAGGAAATGAAAAATGTTACACAGCGGGAGGATGGGCTCAGTGAGGTCACATTACAGTAAAGGTGAGGAATGTCTTTGCAGCCCCACGTGGCTACGATTCAGAGTAACAACCTGCCAGAGGACTTCCAAATCTGATGCCACCAGTGAGTAGGGAAGGGCTGGCTATCAGTTATGTCCTAATGTCTCATTCTGCTGCACCCTCACCATCTCGGGAAGTGCCAATGGTCCCCTCCTAGGTGCAGAGCAAAAACCTAGACGCCTTCAGTGACTCCCCACATTCTATTACACAGCAAATCCTGTCTGCTCCACCTCTGGTATTAATATGCCCAGAATTCCACTTCTCACTACCTCCACGATCTGTCTGGTCCAGCCACCATCACCTCCTACCTACACAGTAACAGTCCCCTCTTTACTGGGCTGGTGGCTTTCACCTTTGACCTGCCCAGTCTGCTCCTCACGTGGCTGTCACAGGGATGCTGTGAAAAATAAGTCAGCTCATGTCCCTCCTCTCTCTGAGCCTTCCTGTGCTTACCGCCTCACCCAGAGGAAAAGCCTAAGTCTTCACCATGGCCCAAGGCAGCCCAATTTATGTAGGTTTGTATAATCCATATATACGAATATCCTCTTATGAAATAGAGTAAAATAGAACAGAAAGTAACAGACAGAGTGCACTGTACATGGTCAAGGCAAGTATTGTTAAGCAAAACTTTTGTTCTAACAAGATATATAATACAAAATGTTATGATATTAATGTGTAATCCATGTGTTATATAATACATACAATGTTTTATGTTTATAGTACATATAATACATATAGATCTATAGGTTTTCTTTATGAAAAGAAATACAATAAAATAGGAATGATCAGATTTCACTGCACATAACTAAGGGTAATTATTTAGGGGAATTTTCATTCCAATGATATATATACGCAAGGTTGAACAATTAATTTCATGAACTCATCCTAGAAAAAGTGCTACATATCTCATTGCTGAATATCACTACGGTCACCTTCAAAGTAGCTATGCACCAACATGAGCGCCTAGCCCACCCTTCAAAGCAATTTTGGAACTCCTTTTCTGGCATGGCCATCAGAGCTGTCATCATTCCCAAAATCTGACAATTAAGTTTGTGAACATGCCACCATATGCTTACTTACGTTGGTGGCACTGTACAAACAACTCAGCCAAGGTGTCATGACACCTTATTGTTTGTACAGTGCTGCCAACATAGGCTCACAGTGGCAAGTTGGGGCTGTCTTGGTCACCACTGGGAACCCAAATGTCACAGAATAGGGCAGGGTACACAGTGGGCACCTGGGTGACAGTTTCTTGAATGAAAGAATAAACCAAAGATATTTTTCCTAAAGTTAGCAGGGGTTTTTCAAATACGAAAAAAAAATGCATCAACTTGAAGACAACAAATTGGAATTACAAATTTATTCCAACCCCTCTCCCCAAGTCGCAAATGTATACAAAACTTCTAATAGGAAGCCAGAGAGATGAACCATCCATCCTCTGGCCTCGTGCATTTTGAGAGGCAGTTTGTTCCACTTGCACACACCCTGATCACACCCCCCATCCAGTGGGTGAAGCTGCTACATCCTTCAGGTCTGGCTACATGTCAGGACGTATCACAGCTGAGTTCTGAGCAGCGATACATTAGGATCAGAATGGCGCAAGAGTTAGGGCTTGGCCCAGACCACCAGTCTTTGTGTCCCACCTCCACCTCTTCCCTGCCTGTGTGACCTTGGGCAGGTGACTTCCCCTCTTGTGCCTCAGTTTTCTCATGAAATGAAGAAAATAATGATATTGGGGTAATATAAAGCACTTAGAACAGTGCCTAGCACCTAACCAGAGCTCAGTGAACTCCATCTGTTAGAATGACTGCTATTGATTGACAAGATGGGAGGGTGTGCAGTCCCCATCCCTAGCCCCTGGCCTCCAGCAACTTCGTGCTTGAGAAGGCAGTGCAAGAGTGGACCCCAGGGGTTACCACGGAAACAAGCCACTGAATCTGCTCACCTGGCTCTCTCTCCCTCACCTTTTCGTGCAGGGGTATTTCTCTTGCCTTCTTCCCTTCATCATTTAACCCACTCAGGTCACTTCCAAGACACCACCACCCAGGGCCTACCTCCTCAGCTCCCTCTACACCAGCTTCTCCCCCTCTTTCACAAGGAATTAAGATGATGCTTCAGAACCCCAGTTTCTTGGTTTTCTATCTGGGTATGTCTTTTGTCCAGATCATTTTTAAACCCCTAGGTGAGAAGTGAGGTGAGAAAGCGAGAGAAAAGCTCCTTCTTTTATTCCTTGAAAAGGGGCCCAGTGGAATGAATCTAACCCCACTCACTAAAATGCCAAGTCTCAGGTACTCCACTCCCCACAATGACTCTTGAGATCTCTTTGTAGAGATCCCTGACCCTCCCCCAGCAATCTGCCTCCCTCTCATCTTCCTCCTCCTCGCCCTGCACCAGTACCCCTAAATACCCTGTACCCAGGACAATTTGGGCTCCTTTATCTGCCAACTGAATCCAGTCCATCATTGGCTTCAAAGCCTTGGGTAAGTACCTTTGCTTCCCTTGGACCTCAGTTTCCCCATTTGAGAAAGAGTTCATAGGATGACTCTCTGCCTACGCACCACCCCCCCATCAGAACTCTCTCAGGTTCTTTCCTAATTTTAATGAGCTTTGAACCTATTCTGGAGATCCGTATCATGGTTCTCAGATACATCCTTAAGATGAGTTTCTCATTCTGGGGCTCCTTTAATTAGGAAACTTCTACAGTATGCAAAACAGAATGCAGAATGATAGGCCCCCAGGGGTGAGTCCTAGAAGAGGAACCAAGTAGTGAAAGGTAGTTCCTGGACTGTTCCTTTCACCTACACAGGGAAGGCTGAATGTCCTATGGGGCTGGCAGCAATCCCAGCATGCTCTTGGGGTGGGCAGGTACAGTGGGTTGAATGGTGCCCACCCTCCAAAGATGTCTACGTCCTAACTCATGGAACCTGTGAATGTGAATTTACGCTAGAAAAAGGGTCTTTATAGATGGAATTAAGGATCTCAAAGTGAAATCATCCTAGGTTTAGGGTGGCCCTAAATCCAATGACCAGGTGTCTTTATAAAAGACAGAGAAGAAGGCCATGTGAAGGAGGCAGAGATTGGAGATGTGCAACCATGAGTCCAGGAACACCTGGACACACCAGAAGCTGGAAGAGGCAAGGAAGGACCTTCCCCTAGAGCCTTCGGATGGAGCCACAGCACTGCTGGCACTTGATTTTGGATCTGTGACCTCTAGAACTATGTGAGAACAAATTCTTATTTTTTAAGCCACCAAGTTTGTGGCAACTTGTTAATGGCAGCCCTAGGGAACTACTTAAGAAGGTAAGACGAACAAATGGCCTCGTCCAATGGGATGAAGGTGGGATTTGGGGCTTTGGAGGTAGGAGGTACCACTGCATGAAGAGGGGACTGCTGGACAAGTCCAGAGCCACAAGGGAGGAGGGCAAGATTTAAATGAAACATGGGGATGTGATCATCTAATCCATGGCCGACAGTCCCGAGAGTGGCCACTGAAAGATAGTGGGGAAAGTAGCGAAGGACATGTCAGGAAAGGCCCGTGGACTCTGGGGATAGGTGAACAGAGAGGCGAGGCTGAAAGAGTTTGGATTAGCCCTAGGCAGGATCAAATTTCCTACCATCAAGCGGGGTTGGGAGAGCAATACCTGAGACTAGACAGACACTTCAGGGGATGTGCCACAGACTGAAGGGTAAGTGGGGTTCTGTTGGAATATTCCACTTGAGGTCTCAGGGGAAGGTACCAAGATCAGGTTAAGGGAGAATATTCAGTGGATCAACTGCAAGCCAGACTACTTTTTTCCTCCTCAAACGGAGTGATGATGCCCAGATACAGCCCACCTTAGAAGGCAAAGGAGACAGAAGTCCATTAAAAGATACTGCATTCCTTACACGTTTGTCTGTACCAACTGACAAAAGGAAAGGGTGTCCCAGGGAAAAGTAATACTGATCAGGTAAATGAGGGATTGACAGGTTGACTGGGCTGGAGTACAGGTCCATTATTTTTCTTCTGCCAGAAGAGTGAGCTGTTGTCCTGCTGACTGGGACCTTGTAGATCTGCGTGGTTTGGGCTGGGGGCAGAGAGATGAGCACTGTGGGCTGTACCAACGAGCTAGAGGTTGGAGGGGGCTATCATGGAAGATTTCAGAGTTCTAGTGGGAGGGACCACTGGCCAGTAGAGGGTGACCAAAGGCCAAGTTCCATCAAGATCCCAGTGGTTTCAGCTGGGCCAGCACAGACAGGAGTAGCGCGGGGAGAAGGCCACAACAGGGCACACACGGCCACATCCAAGTTCAGGCTTCAGTAGCCTCCTACTCCTTGGACGTGGACACTGCCTGGGTCGAGGACACGGCCTGGGTCGAGGGCATGGCCTGAGTCGAAGGCACGGACTGGGACGCAGACGGCATGTCCCCCTCTCGGGCGCTGAGCTGGGCACGCACCTCTTGCATCTGCGCCCGCAGCTCCTCCAGGTCGCTGGGCGGCTGCACCGCCTGCATCTGCGCCTGCAACGCCTCAAGGGCCAGCGCCAGGCGGCCCACTTCGTCCTGCATCGCGTCCCAGGCGGCGCGCTGCTCCTCCTCCTTGTGGCGCTGGTGCGCCTGGTGACGCCAGTACTCCAGCACGAGGCAGGTACCGCCCACTATGAAGATGGTGGCTTCGCCCAGCAGCTCGGCGCCCAGCTCAGCGGCTGCCTCCTCGTTCAGTGGCTTGATGACTGTGCCCCGGAAGCCCATGATGCGCATCTTGGTCCGCATCTCCACCCAGTGGTACACTGCAGGGGAAGAGATGGGTCAGGCCGAGCTCGGTCAGCCCCCTACCAGCCCCGCCCAACGCACCTTGGTGTCCAGATTCAAGAGATAGGGACATAGCAAACAGAATCGCCAGGGGGCGCTTTAAACAAGACCCGCACCCCGCCTCGCTCCAGGAATGCCTGCCTAGTCACCAGGCCTGGAGTGACTCCGAGGGCATCTTTTTAAAATCGCCCAGAAGATTTTGGCAAGCAGCCAGGAATGAAAGACCCTGCCCCAGAGGGGAAGTCCTCAGCCGCTGGAGGTCACATGGAGCTCCTAGAGCACAGCGTCCCAGCAAAGGCTCAACTGCTTGACAGCTCCCTCTGCTCCTCCCTCAAGCCACTCGCTGGCCAGCCCCTGTCCTCCCCAGGCACTGTCGCCCCACCCATTTCCCAGGAGGAGGGATAATTCTTTCCTTCCAAATCTTCCCAAAATGCAGAGTCAGGGCTGCAGTAGAGGGTGAGCTCCTGTATCCAAAGAAAGCCAAGCTGAAATGTGGGAACTGATGCTAAGTGACTGTGAAAGCAGGGTAACCAATCGTCTTTGCAAAGCTGGTGGCTCCTAAATTTTCCATCGGTCCTAAAGAGGGAGCTAACAAGTATGAGCACTTCACTGTGAGGTTTGGGAAACATACCTTGAAAGCTCAAGAGTTGACTGGTGCTGCTGGAACAGAAATTTCCCTGCCTAGTGGCTTCTTAGTGCAGGAAAGTTATCAGCACTTAAATCTTAAAAACCAAGGCAACATTGATGCCGAATCCTGACTCATCCCTGTAATAATGAATATTCATCCAAGGACACATGAAATTATTGGGGATGTCCTGTCTAGCCTATTTGGAGATCCATTTCCAACATATTTCACTTTTAGTGTTCAACAATTATTCATGAAAATATATCATACACGAAATGCCTTATATTAATTTTGCACTAATAATTTTAAAGGTAATTCAATCCAGAAGAAAATATTTTAACATTTAGAACCTTATGGTCACAGGAAATTAAATAAAATTAAAATCTGAATTCTGTACATATTTTGATTGTTGATACATAATTTATGAGACAGAATTCTGTTGGGAAGGGCACTGTAAGTTAAGTTCAAGGACAAAAAGGAACAATGTAAAATTTCTGACTGTTGTTTAAAAATACTGGCTTTCTGAATAGGTTTTCTTATAGCTAAGAATGGAACTGCACTTCTAAATTATCATCAAAATAGAATATGAATACCATGAAACTTCTAAGACATAAATGATTATTTCTTATTTTAAAATACCTGAAAGTTTTTTGAAAGACTTGCAAATGGTAAAAGAGAGACCACCTCCTTTTACTTAAGAAACTATTTCAAGAATAAATATTTTGTCATATATGTGTTTGTGAGCAGGGATACAAACACAAATTAAGAAAATTTAGAATTTGTGATATTTGTAATTAAAAAAGACTTTTTTCTGAAAATGTTAACAAAATTTATGTATTCAAGAACACAATTCAAAGGAAATTATTCTTATGTGAAAAAGTAAACTCCTATTGCTTTAAACTATTGAAGCTTCAGTGTTCTTTTTCCTGCAGGAAACATTATTAACTCACACAGAAATTGATTTCTGGTAGATAAATATTGAGGAGACAACTAATAAAATCTGTTATAATTATATTCCAAACTGCTTTCAATAACGTGAGATTCAAATAAACTACCTGAAGCAAAGAAAAAACTAAAAAAAAAAAAAAATTCTATTAAAGAAGAGCTTGTTCTTTTTTATTTTTATTTTTTAAACCAGACATATCACTGTCACCAAATCATCAGAGTATGTGGACTATGTTAGATACTTCAAAGGAAGGATGGGCCAACCCTGCTTGAAAATTATCAATATTCATAATACACCACAAACTATATCCTTTGCAACTACTTCAACTTTAGAAGAGAAGTTTTAGTTGTCAAGTTGAAAATGCACTAGAGAGTATATAATTTTCAACTTTTTTAAAGGGTGAGGCAGCAAAAAACATTTGTTGAGCTCAGCCTAGAGCTGGTGGTAAGATCCAAGGAGCGTACCCAGGACCCTCTCAGTAACAGTCAGCTGCTGTGGTCACTATTATGACTGTTACACAAGCACTGGTGTTACAGGCTTCCTGGGGTTGAGGCTGTGGAAACCTCTCACACTGAGCTGCTAGCATCAGGCTAGCTTGAGGTCCACCCAGGACTCTGTACCTACTGCCTGGGCAATGACAGCCCTCTTTGAGCCCCTTTTGTGAAATGGGGAGAGGACATTTGTCTCCCTCCTGATGACCATATACCAGCCCAGTGCTAGGCGCAGGGCTGGGACTGTAACTGTCACCTGCTACTTTATGTCAGGAGAATAGTGGCAGGAGAGTGGCTAGGAGAGACATCAGACCAGCTTCTGCTGGCATCCCTGGGTGAATGTCCCAGCAGCTCAGTGTCAACAGACTGCGGGGACCTGAGCCATTGGGTGGGTCTGGATGTGCAAATGGGAGTGGACACATGGGAGAGGGGGCACATATCTAGGTCAGAGGTATTAAATCAAAGGGTGTGTGTGTGTGAAAGAGACAGAGAGCAAGAAAGAAGGAGGGAGAGAAGGAAGAGGAATGAGGGTGGGAGAGAGGAGAGGGCAAGAGCTTTCACAAGGCTTCACATAATCTCTCTCAGGCCAGTGCCCAGATTTGGGGTTCAAAAACAAAGTCTGGGTGGGAATGGAGGGTTAGGAAGAAGGGGTAGCAAATGAGGGGCAAGGATGGGACAAGGCTGATGATGGTAAGAGACTGGGTGTTCAATAGCTCCCAAGAGGTCTCCCAGACTCCTCACATTTACCATGTGCAAACCTGACCTCAGCTTCCCCACACACTTGCTCCTCCTCTTCAGCCCATCTTGTCATCAGGCCAGAGACCTGGGGCTCAAGTGTTCCCCTCCCCCAGAGCCTCCCAAACACATGTCTAGTGCATTCTGCCTCTTGAATGTCTCTCCCACACCCACTTCCCCTATCCTGCTCCAGGTTCTAGCCCAGCTCTGATCAATGTCCCCTCCCTGAACTCCCTATTCAGGAATGCTCTGATCTTCTTGTCATTCTGTCTATTCCTCTGGAACACCTATCACAACTGAGAATGATCTTGTCACCCAGCCACTTGTCTGCACTGATCCAACATTGGACTCTGAGCCCCATGAGGGCTCACAGTTCATGTCACAGTCAGTGCTACGTCCCCATACCATCCAGTACCAGGCGAGGCAGACAGAAGATGCTTTCTTCTTGAATGTGTCAGTGGGTCCCTGCCTCAGCCTCCTCCCCATCTCGGCCCAGCCTTAGCTCCTACAACTGTCCTCCATACAGCAGCCAGGGGCTGGTTAAGAGACAACAAAAACCAAAAACTACCATTGTCTTCACTAATGGAAGTGCCATAATGCATGAAAATAAAGTGCCCAAACTATAAAAGTCAAACACATTTGCACCCAGTCCAGATTCTCAGGCCTGCCTCATAACCCCAAAATCTTGCCCTAATCAGCCTTTCCCCCCCGCCACTATAAAAGATGAGCACTTGGTCCCCATGCAGTCTCTCCTTTCCCCACCCCACTGCCTCCCCACTTCTACAGGTGATCTGGATACATTTCTTATTATTCTGTCATACTCTTTTCACTGTCTTCCTCAGCTCCCAATATGGCCAGGGAGGAAACAAGTGGCCCTCTACCCCACCACCCCTAGGCCAGACCATCCTTTCACATTGTGGGGGGTTTAACAAGGCTGTTCAGTGGCTATAATAAGGCCCCATGTATTCTGTGCATCAGCCAAGTCGGAAAAATGAAACTAAGCACATACAAGGCACAAGCACTATTCAATGTGATGTGACTAAGCTAGAGCAGAGCCCCTCTGCCATGTTGTGGCATGAAGGGGGCCACCTGGAGGAAAATATCAAAATCAGATGGTTTCTCTATTCTTACATACTATCAAGCCACTTAGAATGCCACCACATGTCAGTTTGCGCTAAAATGGACAATGATTTTCTAGAATGATTGGTCTTTACTCACATGGTATTTCTAAAACTACACGTCTTGTCCTGTTAGTGGGTCATGAAATCAATGTAGTTGCACAAACCAGCATTAAAAATGCATTCAAGATATAATCTAATAGAAAATATCAAAGCCAGTCTTAAGTAGCCAGGGTTAAGTAATGTTTCACAAAACTTTTGCTGTTTTGTGTGTGTCTGAGTGGATGTGTGTATAACTGGAACATGGTTGAAAGGCTGAAAGCTACTGTCCTAAATTTTGGTTGGAATCCATTGAGTCTACAGATTATTTTAAGGACCCTGACATCATCCTCATATCAAGTCTTTCAATCCCTGAATGTGGCATCTTTCTCTATTTAGTCTCTAATTTTCTCTCTAAGTTTCACATTTCTTTGATTATATTTACTCCTGAGTATTGATATTTTTTATATTATTATTTATAGTATTTTACATTCCAATTTCAATTTGGTTGGGGCTGGTATACAGAGATATAATTGAGTAATGCAAATGATTTTCTTTCTATCCAGTGACCTCACTGAATTCATTTTTAATGAAATATAATTTACATAAAGTACATACATATTAAGTAGAGCTTGATAATTTTAATATATAATCATCACCTAGATCAAGATCTAGAACATTTCAGCACTCCAAATGGCTCCTACCCTCAAGCCCTCTTCCAGTCCATACCCTTCAAAACCACTATTCTGACCTCTCACAATAGATAAGTACTCTTTAAGTCTCATCCTGACTTCCTCGTGAAAGATTGTTTATACTCTTTTCAGTCTTCCTTTGATCAATATTTTGTCTGTGATAACCTTTGTATTGCCATGTATTTCAGTGGCCCATCTCATCATTTGGATAAACCAGGCTGCTCATCCATACCCTAGCAATGGACATTTGGGATACCTATAGGTTGCCAGGAGTGAAATTGTTGAGTCACAGGGTACAGCAATACCTAGGAGAAGGGAAACTCAGAAGTCAGTGCTTCTCATACCTCATGCATGACTCATGGGAATTAAGCACTGTGGTACAACTCGGTAGGTGAAAAGTACCACAGCTCACTGTTTCTTCTCAGTGGATTCCTTAGTACTGCCTATGGCCCAAGGGGCTGCTTTTAGCAAGAGTTTGGGGGGTGTGTGTGTGTACAAGGTTGGACAATTAATTTCACGAACTTATCCTAGAAAAAGTGCTATATACCTCACTACTGAATATCATCACTAGTCACCTTCGAAGTACTCCCCTGGGGAAGCTATGCCAGAGTATAGTCTAATCTTCAAAGTAATTTTGGAACTCTTTTTCTGGAATGGCCATTAGAGCTATTGTTGTACCTTGCCAAAGTTGATACCTTACTGAGTTGTTTATACAGTGCTGCCAAAGTAAGCTCATGGTGTCAAGTTAGCAATCTTAATTGTCAGAGTGTGGGGACGACGACAGCTCTGATGGCCATTCCAGAAAAAGAGTTTCAAAACTGCTTTGAAGGGTGGACTAGGCACTGGCGTTGGTGCATAGCTTCCCAAAGGGAGTACTTCAAAGGTGATCATAGTGATATTAAGCAATGGGGTATGTAGCACTTTTTCTAGGATGAGTACATGAAATTAACTGCCCAACCTCGTATGCGTGTATTTAACTTGACAACTGGGGAATGATATACAAAAAAAATGCACCCATCTCAAGTTCAGCTCCATGACTTTACTTTTGTATAGGCCAGTGGTTTTTTTGTTTTTTTTTTTGTTTTTTTTTGCTTTTTGGTATGTGGGTAGCTCCCTGACTGGGAATCGAACCCAGGCCGCAGCACGGATAGTGCCAGCGCCAAAGCCTTAAGCCACTACACCACCAGGGAACTCCCCTAGGCCAGTGGTTCTTAGCTGGGGACAATTTTGCTCCCTGCCAGGAGCACCTTCCAACCAAAAATTCTTCAGACATTGCCAATGTCCCCAGGGAGGAGGGGTGTGGGGTTTTTTCCCATATGGATATGCAATTACACCATTTATTGAACTGAATGTTTTCCCACCTAGTTACAGTAGTACCTTTGTTGGAAAATAACATCTATGTGTGGGTCTAGTTTTAGCAGTCTATTCTATTCCACTGGTCCATTTGTCTATCCTTGCACCAATACATTGCTTTAACTACTCTGGCTTTGCAGTCAGTCTTGAAATCTTAAGAGTGTAAATCTTCAAACTTTGTTCTTCTTTAAAACTTTCCATTCTAGGGCCTGAACATTTCCATATAAATTTCAGAATCAACTTGTTCCTAATAACAACAAAAGGTTGTTAGGATGTTTATTGGGATTTCATTGAAGCTACAATTCAATCTGGAGAGCCTTAATAACTTAACAGTATTGAGTCTTCCAATCCATGAATGGGGTCATAACACCGCTCCATTTTTATGTAGGCATTCTTTCTCACAGCAATATTTTATGGTTTTCAGAGCAGAGTTCTTGCACATTTGTTATCAAATTTATTCCTAGATATCTGAGGGGTTTTGATGCTACTATAATGGTATTATAAAATTTATTTTCCAGTTGTTTGTTGATAGCACATAGAAATACAACTGGCTTTTGTATATTGATTTTACATCTAACAACCTTGCTAAAACTCATTTATTTATTTTCAGTTTGTTTTTAGACTCTTTTGGCTTATTTATGCACATAATCATGTTATCAGCCAATAATCAGCTTTAATTCTTTTTTAATCTTTATGTTTTTAATTAATTATTTTTTCACCTTATTGCACTAGCTATAACCTCTGATACTATGCTAACTAGAAAAGGTCATAGTGAACTTACTCCAAACATTGAAGGAAGGTGTTCACTTTAACCTTGAAATACAAATGCAATGTTAACTGAACTCTTTTGTTATGACACCCTTTTTAGGATTAAAAAGTCCCTTTCTAGTTTTAATTTTTCTGAAAGCTTTTATCATGACAGGTGTTGAATTTATCAAATGCTTTCTCAGTAGAATATATGTTTTTTTTTTCCCCCTTAATGCTATTCCTATAGTGAATTATGGACATGAGAGAGGATCAAGCACCTCTCCCCACCACTGGAAACACACCTGCACATATGCAATGGCTGTTTCCTTGTAAAATAAAGGGAATGTGTTCCTATTATAATACAGGTCATCACTCAATTGTGAGCAGTGAGTCATCACTACACTACCTACTAACTACGTACCTATTACTCATGTAGCCCAGGATGGTGAAAGGGCCATGACCAAATGCTAAATACTGAACTGCCAAGTATAACATAACTGGTAACAGAGATTGTTAACTATTTTTTTAAATTCATTTTTATTGTTAGACTTATTGGGGTGACATCTGTTAGCAAGGATTACATAGGTTTCAGGCATACAATTCTACAGTGCATTGTCAACTTGATGTATAATAAGTTCAATAAGTTCACCACCTAATGTGACTTCTCTTTCCATCACCTTATATTTAGCTTCCCTCCTCCTCTCCCACCCCCTCCCCTTTCTCCTTTCCCTATCCTACTCGTCCCCAAATAAACATTAAACTATTGATTGTGTCCATGGGTTATTTGTTTCTTCATTTCTTTTTTCTTTGCTTTCAGTTTTATATTCCGTATATGAGTGAAGTCATACAGTTCCTTGTTTTTTCTGTCTGGCTTATTTTACTAAGCATGATGATCTCCAGGTCCATCCATTTTGTTGCAAATGGTAATATTTCAGAGATTGTTAACTATTGAGACAAGAGCATTTCTTTTTTAAATATGAGAGGGAGAAAGTAAAAGCACTAAATCATTATCTTCCATATTAAAAAGTCAACAAAAATGGGGGAAATTTTTTAAGAACTAGGAGTATAAGTACCTTGTTTATTTATTTATTTATTTGGGGGTGGGGGTAGTTCCCTGGCTGGGAATCGAAACCGGGCTGCAGCACTGAGCATGCCCAAGCCTAGCCACTACACCACCAGGGAACCCCCTAAGTACTTTATTTAGAAATACGGTGGTAAATATCAAAAAACAGCTAAAAGAGTTAAAGTAGTTACCTGTAAAGAGCAGAAACTGAGATGGAAAAGAGATGGCTGGGTTTTCTTTTTACTAAAAATCACAGATATATTTGACTCTTTAAATACTTAGGCTTCTTTTTTTTTTTTTTCTTTTTGGTATGTGGGCAGCTCCCTGACTGGGAATTGAACCCAGGCCACAGCGATGACAGTGCCAGCGCCGAAGCCTTAAGCCACTACACCATCAGGGAACTCCCAATACTTAGGCTTCTTGACAAAAGTAGTAATTAATATAATTTTAAAAACACACAAACACATTTTTTGAACTTATGCATCTTAGCAGTGCCTTTGGGTTTCCAGGCCTTTGCCCTGATCTCTGGTATGGGTCTTTCTCCCATTCCATGCACCGTCTCCATGGAAAGTCACCATATTAAAATAAACATCAGATCAAAGTACTCTCCTGCCTAAAATCCTTCAATGGTTCCTATTAACTCTAGGATAAAGTGTAGATTCCTTAAAAATGACCTAAAGATCCCATATGATCAGCATATCTTTTGTCATCGGTCCCATATACACATGGAATTGGTTTTAGTGTTCAAAACATTTTGTACTCTCTTTATATATGTAGTCCCTCAGCCCAGGGCTTAGCTCAGTGGCCCCTCCTCTAGGAAGTCCTCCCTGATCCTTGGGCTAGGCCAGGTATGCTTTCTGAGCTCTCCCAGGCATGCTATGCCCACTTGATGCTGTCACTGTCTAGGGATGGGGCTATCTTCCCCAACAGACTGAGTCTTGGGACAGCAGGACACAGCTGGACTCAAGAGTAGGCACTCAGGGAGGGTTTGGTGAATAAATAAATAAATGAAGGAAACACACCAAAAATTAACTTTTGGTTATTAGTAAGCGCTGGAACATGGGTGTTCTTTTGTATGTTTTTATCTGCACTTTTAAATTTTTCTACAATAAACATGTATTGCTCCTCTATTTTTAACAAGGATAAAATGCTAATTACATATCCTTGGAACCAGTTTTTATTCTAGGAATTAATAACCTTCTTCGCCAAGAAAGGAAGTATGGGTTTATAAAAAGATCTGGATGCCAGAGGAAGGTACCCTCCCACATGCCTGGTCCAATTAGTGGGGAGCTTCCTTCAATTTCCAGGCCAGGGACCTGCTCTGTATTCAGCTATCTGGGGGTTTATGAGTGACTAGGGTGAGAAGTGAGTGGTGCACTGTGGGCAGCGTTTGAGCCAGAAGCCAGGTTTATTGAGAAAAAGCGTTTAGCAAGGCTCTATGTACTTGGAATCCAAAGTTCAAGGGTCTGGTAAGGCTGCCTGGAACTTGGTGCATGAGGACACTACTCGGGATGTGGTTTCTGGCTGGCTAATGGGAAGGAGGGAAGCAACACTGCCTGTGAGGCAGAAGAATCGGGCAGAAGAATCCTAAACAGGACGAAAGGATGGGAGTTGGCAATGTTTCACAATTAAGAAGTTACACCCCCTGTTGTTATTGGGATATAAAATAAACCCTCTGCGGACCTGAAGGGTCTCTGTGTCTCCATTAGAGCACAGGAACCACCCGGTATCTGTTATGTCTGCATGTGTGTCTGTGTGTTTTTCTTAATTCCTCATCGCCTCCCCTCCAGTTCTGTTCTCCCTGCACTGGCCACGGCAGTGCATGACACCATTTGGTGACCCAAAGGTTTTATGGCCATGTGATAACGTCACTTTGAATAATCCTCAAGGGAATGATGAGCACTTGGGAAGTTAATCAGGAAGTACCTCAGCTGGGATATGAGGAGATGTTACACTTTCCTCAGGAAGTCTGACTCCTACAGAGTGTATATATGTCAGCTAGGAGATGCCGCAGGGCAGTGGGTGCTGCCAGCAGTCAGTGTAATGGGACCAAGAGCCTTCTCTGCCTGGAGGACCTGGCTCCTTGCCTTCTCAGGTACTGGGACCCCAGCCCTGCACCCAGGGCCTGGTGAACCCTCCCTGCCACCAGGGCCTCCTAGCCCCTCCCCTCACCCAGAGCCCCCTGACCCCTTTCCTCAACCAGGACCCCCTCTACCCAATCCTCACTCTTCTTTCCCTTGAAGCCCTCTGCCTCCTGCTGTGGCCATTCCCTAATGGATCGCTTGTGCCTCTCTCACCTTCCTTGAGCCAAGAACCCAGGGGTGAGTAGGGTGAGGATCTTCTGTGGGGAGGCCAACAAGTGAGGTGGGTTGGAGTTTTTACACAGCCTTCCAAGTGGGAGTTTTTAAATTTCAGGTCTATGATCATAAATTGCAAACTCAATGGGATGTGTTATGATCAGCATTTCTTTAAAGAATATAAATATGTTCTTTAAACACACACACACACACACACACACACACTGTATAATTCCATTTATATAAAATTCTAGAAAATGCAAATTAACCTCTAGCAGATCACTGGTTGCCTGGGGATTGGGGAGTGGGAGTAGGGGCTGGGATTACAATGAGCAAGAAGATACTTTGGGGGTGATGGATATGTTCATTCTCTAGACCAGTGGTTCTCAACCTGTAGGTCGCAACCCCTTGGAACTGTATTAAAGAGTTGTGGCATTAGGAAGGTTGCTCTAGACTGTGGGGATGGTTTCACTGGTGTGCATGTTTGTTAAAACTTATCAGATTGTATACTTTAAATACTGTGTACAATTTATTGTGCAGTTTATTGTATGTCAATTATACCTCAATAAGGCCATAAAAAATAAAGGGAACAGAAGAGAAAAAAAATAGAACCAGACAGACTGAGTCAGCCAGGAAGGAGGAAGAAGGAGTGGGTGTTAGCCAGGTTAAGGGACAAACAACACAGATGAGGGGCAGTCCCCAGAAGGGAGGTAAGAGCTGAACTAGAGTAAGAAGGGGAAGGGGGTACCAAGGCACCCCCAGGCTGGGACCCCACCTCCATGCTCTGCCCAGGCCCAGGATGAGCTGTTTCTGGCCCCCCCAGGCGAGGTGCTGGTGGTCCAAGCAGAGGTTTGGAGACGCTGTGGCAGCATAGCTCTGGACCCCAAGGATGGCATGTGGAGCTGCTGTGGGGACCAATACCCTTTCCATCGAGGCTCCCAGAGGTGCTGCTCAACCAACATGAAGGAGTTCCAGGTCATCCCCAAGGACAACAGCAAGTCAGAATATGACGACTGTAGGAAATACAATAACAAGGACCTCTAGGCCTCAGGAAGGCATCCTTCCCGACTCCCAACTTTCCCCGACCTGCTCTTTCCTCCTAAGCTTTCACTTTGAGGACTTGGGAATTACCCAGTGTCCCCTGCTTTCCAAGACTCTAAGTTATAGGCCACAGATTCCCATAGTGTGACCTGTGTAAGTCATTTCATATTTTTGAGCCTTAAGCTGACTGTCTGTAAACTGTCTGTAAAACAGAACTAATCAGAGAAGCTTTCAGCTCTGGTTGGGGTAAGGATGATGATGGCTCAATGGCCAGAAAAGATGATGTCTGCAGTTCTGGGACCCCTTACCCAGAACTCTCCTTGTGACAGGGGAGATTTCTTTCTATCAGCAAATGAACAGGCTGAACTGAAGGCCCCAGGTTGCTGAGTTCACCCCAAAGTGGTGCAGGAACTTCTCTCTGTACCTTCTCCTTCCTAAAAATTACCTTGAGCTGCAGGTCTCTCTGCTTGTCATCCTCTTAGTACCTGAGAAGGAACAAGTCCAAAAGGGGAAAGATGGGCATTCAAGGATGTTCACTGCAATGGGGTCAAGAATGGTGAGAAGTGGAAACAACCCATCCACAAGCAGATGATTCCCAGTTCGTGCTCGCGACAGTCCTCTGTGACCTTCCTGTACTGTAAGCCTGCAAAGCGCGAAGGATGCTCCTCAGCTGCCCTTCACACAGGCCGCGAAGTAAGTTAGAGTCGGTCAAATGGACACATCGCTCAGGATCTGTGAGGCAGAAGGAGGGAGGCAGGACCCTCAACTGCAGCTTTGGCTGGGTTCTGCTGGCAAGGGTAGACTGAGGACACCCAAGGTTGTCTGGGACTGAAGTGTGATAAAGCAAGTGTGGTAAAATACTAATGGAAGTATCTTTGTGAGGATTTGTGGGTATGTTTCAATGTAAAATTCTTTTAACACTGCTGTATTTTTTACAAGTCATTGTATGTTTGTTTGTTTGTTTTTGGGTTTTTTTGTATGTGGGTAGTTCCCTGGCCGGGAATCGAACCCAACACTCCTGTATTTTTAAAGATGTTCCCATTAAAATGTTGAAGAGAAAATTCCTTTCTTCCTAAAATACAGGTGAACCCTGATGATGGAGTGAACCTTAGAAATGATGAGTTTTTAATGGCCAATGTGGCAAGGGGCCCTGAAAATAATAGGTGAACTGAGCAGCTATCTTGGTATTGGCGTATCCAGCACAGTGGAAAAAATCTCCTCCCAGGAACAGTTACAGAATAGGGTGCAATGCTAAGGAAAGGTTTAAGAAGAGAGGCCTCCAACTCCCCTGTGGCCCAAGATGAAGGTGGGAAGTAATCCCTCAGGGTCCCTCAAGCAGGAGAACTACTGGTTAAGAGTTACTGCTAGGGGGAAGGGGGTGTCAGCATGATTATATTTTAATATAGAAAATGTGACATCAGGATATAAAATGAAAATAAATATTAATTAAATGAAAAAAAAAAGTTAGTTTTGGGATTCAGGGGTTCCCAGGCTGGAGTCCCAGAAATGCTCCCTCTCCAGGCCTCAGTTTCCTCCTCTATAAAATAGGCTTAATAATAATCCTGGGAGTTCCCTGGTGGTGTAGTGGCTAGGCTTCAGCGCTGTCAACGCTGCGGCCTGGGTTTGATTCCCAGCCAGGGAACTACCCACATGAAAATAATAATAATAATAATAATAATAATAATAATAATAATAATAATAATCATCCTTGCCCATAGGGTTGTATGAGATCCAACAAGACTGCCTGGCTCTATCCAAAGAAGGTTTTGGTAAAGAGCAGCCACTGTCGTTGTTATATATTGAGCCCAGGCTAGGGTCCCTGAATCTCAAAACTGAAAGCTTTCATCCCCTGTGGGTATGGAAGATGACAGGACAACCTCTAGGGTATGCTCCTAGAGGCCTGAGAGAGGAGGGTCCTGTTAGCAATCCCCAGAGGTTCCTTGATCCTTCTGTGACTGCCAAGGCAATGGCCTGCAGATGAGCCCAGTGTGGACTCAGACCCTATCTCCACTTCCTCTATGAACCTGTTTCCCTCACCAGTAGAATGGGCAGTAAAAACAGCTCCAAGAAGAGGGAACAGCTCTTCTTATAGTAGAGACCTTCAATTAATAAATGGAGAAGAGAAGAGGGAAACAGAAAATGAGTATCAGGCAAATACCATGCAACAACTGCTCTTGCAGGCAAGATCTACTGACGGAGGCTAAAATGAGTGGGCAAAAGTTTTGAGAAGAAACAAGTATTTGTAGTCTTAAAGTGTCTTCCCCAAGGTATTTATTAACTACAAAGGGAAAAACAGTAACTTTACAATGGGCAAACCTAACAGACACCACTCTCACTACATGATCAAGGTCAGTATGACCAGAAATAAGACATATTGAAATCACAGACCCCCAAAGTGGTACACCAGGAAGCACAACATATAACGTGTTGTTTTTTTTTGAGGGGTAGGAGGGAAGAGAAAACTGGAGGAGGAAAGAGCAGAGAGGAAGAGAGGTGGCGGCAGTGGCTGCTGTGGGTGTGGGTCTAATTTCTGAGGTATTCTTACCACAAAGGCAGAGTTGTCTTTCCAATCGTGAGAAAGCATCAGACAAACTCAAATGGAAGAACAGCCTACAAAATAACTAACCAGTACTCTTCAGAAGGGTCAATGTCATAAAACACAAAGACAGACTTGGAAACTGCAGATTAAAGGGGACTAAAGAGACATGACAAGTAACTGCAATGCAGGATACTGGATAAGATCCTGGGACAGAAAAAGGACAATGGTGGAAAAACTGATAACATCTGAATGACGTTTATAGTTCCATGCAGGAACTCTCTATTGTTTTTATAACTTTCCTATAAATATAACCTTAGTTTGAAATAAAAAGAAATCACTTTCAAGTGGCAAGATTGTGAGGAAATGGACCTTCTTAACAATCTATTGCACACCCTTGAGTTAGTAATCCTGCTTTTGGATACAGATACCAGATTTTACCCATGTAGGCATGGAAGGCCTGTCTGGCACGTTAATCCTACAGCATTGTTTATAATAATGATAAAAAAAGCCAGGAAAAGACCCTATAATAAGACTATCCTACAGTGTCATAAATTAACATTAATTCTGGCCGCAGCTGAAATAAAAAGGAAGTTTTTAATGTGCCGACAGATCTTTTTTTTTTTTTTTAATTTTTTAAAAAATTTTGTATGTGGATAGTTCCCTGGCCGGGAATCGAACCCAGGCCGCAGCGCTGACAGAGCCAGCGACGAAGCCTTAAGCCACTACACCACCAGGGAACTCCCCGACAGATCATTTTATCCAGGATAATATGGTCAGTGAAAAGCAGTGAGGACTGGCAGAGTGTATATTGTTTGCTATGTTCATGAAAGAAAGGGGGATGGGGTGCATATTGGCATTTGTTTGGAAATGCAGTTTTTGGGAGGTTTTTTGTTGTTGATGTTGTTCTTGTCTTTCCTGGAACATATACAAGTGAAAGGGACCACGTAGCAGACCTGACAAGCTCAGTGGCTGAAAGTAACCACACAGGGGGCTCTAATCATAAATTACTAACTAAGCAGGTGATGGTGAGTAATCACATCTCAGACTTAACAACTTCCTTAGCAAAGGTCAGTCTTTAGCTTAAGTGAGCCCTGTCCATTGTTCTTATGCATCTGGATAACATAGCTTTGACATGTCAGAGTAATTGTTTTTTTAAACTTATGAATTATTTATTTCTGCAATTTTCCATTTTAATATTTTTGTAATGTGGCTGACTGCAAGTAACTAAAGCCATGGGAAGTGAAACTGTTGATAAGGGGGAACTACTATATAGCCAAAATTTAACTTATCTAATTAACTTACACTTGATTAATTTGTACATGTGTATATACACCCGTGCAACTATTATCTAGATCAAGATAGAGGTTATCTATCGCACATCAAAAGCTTCTCTTGCCCCATATAGTCATGCACCTCCCCTTCAAGGTAACCAAGCAATAGACTGTTCCTATCCTGAATCACAGACTGTCTCCTATACCCTGCCTTAGATAATTGCCCTGAAACTTGTGATTCATGTCCCCCTGCTTGCTGATTGTAATCATTGTGGCCCACGTTCTTTCTAGGCCATTCCAGACCCAGCTCCTGGGTAGGTAATGCCACCCAAATGACCTGTTAAGGTTAAGCCAGAGGAAGAGGCTGCAGGCTCAAGGGAGGTGTTAAACAGACTTCCCATCACGTAGCCATCCTGCGTCAGTGGCTCTGAGTCCTATTTCTTGGGCCAATGCTTTTAAATCTATTAAACTAAATCTAACTTTCCTCATCTAGGGGCTGTCAGGATACAAATGATGCCCCAGTAAGGCTACCAGCCCATCCCAACCAAAGAAGTCAACACTGACTCCCAGGTGGATCTTGAGACCCCTTCTTCACTTTTAGATCGGATAGGGTGAGAGTTCAGTGAATCCTGGATAGGTAGGGACAATGATCAAATTCAGCACGAAGCAGATACAGAAGAAGAGACCTCCTGTCCCTCAAATTCCCATAGAGATTTATGGGGATCATGCCTCTTAAGAGAAGAGTGAGGTAGGCAGACAGGACAGGGGGGAAATCTCAGGATCTCTCCCACGGGATCACCTTGCTGGAGCAGTCACCACTCTGATACCACCCTTTCCCTAGTAATCCCTACCCCAAGTTAGGCAACCACAGGAGGAAATTACAGGCAAAAATTAACAAACACAATGAAGTTATAGGGTACAAAAAACCCACCGGTTTACACTAGTCACTAACACCTGTGCAGTAAGGGTTACAGTGACATTCATTTCACCTAAGTCTCATTTTACCATCATTATAATATCATACATATGCCTGGGAGTTCATTAATATCATTAAAACAGACTGGGAAGGAATATGCTCAGTTAAAAGAAGGTGATGTAATGCCTACCCCTCCAATCAATCAAAGATGCAAATCAAAAGCTCCCATCCTTAGATAGGCATAACCCCTTACAACGAAAGAGAATAAAACTTTGAAAACCTTGTTAGTTGGGGCTCTTGAGCCACTTGCCTGCTCTAGCCCACTCCTATTTCTCTGCAGTGTACTTCTGCTTCTAATAAACTACTTTTTCACCACTGTATCCCCATGTCTTGCTCAATTCTTTGTTCGGGACACCAAGAACCTGGACACTGAGCTGAGAAGGGTCCATTCTCCGGTAACAGAATCATACAGTATTTTTTCCTCAAACTTACTTCTCTGTTCCGTCTCTGACAATGGCACCACCGCTCATCCAGTTACCCAAGCTTGGAATCCTCCTTGACAATTCTTCCTTTTTCCTTGTCTCTTTGCTCAGGGCCCCTGGAGCATCTGGTTGATTCAGTTAGGGTGGCGACTGCCTCACAGACTGGTAAACCCAGCCAGGTAAAGGCAGTCCTAGACTAATTTTCTTTTCTAGATACCTTGGAGGCAGAGGCATAACCACGCTCACAAGAGCATAGGCACTGAAATTCCTGGTTGTTATCTTGTTGCCTGCATACCATCTCTATTTACTGTAAGTGTTAACTATCCTGCACCCACCAATGTAAAAGAAGTTACATAACTCTCCATTTGGCTTTTTATCCAATCCCAGCGAGTCCCCACCCTCCACTTTGCTTTTTCCCACCCCTTTAATCTACCACCAGTGGATTTCATGTAACCTTCCTTACATTCTCTCCCTTGATTCTAAGTGTATAAAATGAACTGCCAAACTGCCATTCTCAAGAGAATCTTCTCAATCCATTGATATTTTGCTCTTGGGCATGTCCTCAGTTTGGCTCAAATAAACTCTAATAAACTTATAAATTTGTTTTATGTGTTTGGATGTTCTTTTGTGGACATGGGAAAGAAAATATGAGGGGTTTCCTACCTCACACTTAACATCCAAAATAAATTCCAGATGCATCAAAGACTTAAACCATACACAAATAAGACTAAAATTACTAAAGGAAAACATAAAAGAAATCATTTATAATGTAGACATGGAAAGTCTTTCTAAGGATGCCACAAAACCAAAAGTCATAAAAGAAAAGATTATTAGACATGACTGAGTTTTGTTTTTTTTTTTGGTTGGTTCCCTGAGCGGGAATTGAACCCAGGCTGCTTCAGTGAGAGTGCTGAAGCCTAGCTGCTATACACCAGGGAAACCCCGCTGTGACTGAGTTTAAAAAGAAAAAAGAAAAAAAAGATTTTACATGGTAAGAAAAAAAAAAAAAACTACAGGAAACAAAGTCAAATAACAATGTTGAGGATAAGATTTGCCAATATTCTAACAGAAAGAACCCCTATAAATTAATTAGATAAAGACTCCAACAACTTGCTAGAAAAAATAGGCCAAGGCTACAGATTGATTACTCATAAATGGCTCTTAAACAGATAAGAAAACATATAGCTTCATTCACAATAAGTGTCTCAGCCCAGTGTGTGGGCAGAGAAAGGGGACTTCACTGCTGGGAGCAAGGAGGTGATTGAGATACACATCTACAATAATTACAGAGAGACACCCTTGGATGGAAGTCAAATTAGCATCCCTTCCATCTTGTTGCTCCTGTATAATCACAACAAATTTTGAAAAAACTGTACTTCCCTTTATATACTTTGAAGTTATCATATCCATTTTTCATCCTAAGTTTAAATAATTGGGAAGAGTATAAATTCTGGCATATGACAAATACTGACATTTTAAAACAAATCTATTGTGTCATTCTTTTAAGCATGTGCAAAGGACTAAGGAGTCCATAGAAATTTAATACCTACCATCATTCATTTTAAAGATACAACCACCAGCTCTTCCATAACAGTGTTTGCATCATTCCTGTTCTCCTAGAAGTTCAATCTACATTTTACTTTCTCTACAAAATTTTATCCTAACAGAACATATTTTTATACTCAAATGTCCTATTATATTTCTCTGAAAGAAAAACGTGTCTATAAATAAAAAAATTTTTTCACTTCTTGTGACCTTAAAAACTTTGAGTTATCGGGAGCTCCCTGATGGTGTAGTGGCCTGGGTTTGATTCTCAGTCAGGGAGCTACCCACATACCAAAAAAAAAAAAAATAAATAAAAGCAAAAATACAAATCTTAAAAACAAACAAACAAAAAACAACTTTGAGTTATCATTACAATTAATATTAATATACCAGTGATCAAAACCGTATGTGTTATATAATTTGATGCATAATTATTAAATAGAAAAAGTAAAATTTTGACTAGAGATGCATGCCTTAATAAGGTGGACTGGAGAAAACATTCCTTGCCATCAATATTTCAAAGTGTTCCTTCATGATCCTGGAGGATTTCACATGTGGCATGTCATTGTATGATCAGGTAGGGGGAAGAGATTTGCCTTCGTACATTACTTCTCCCATAATATCTTTTCCTGGGAGCAGAGACACTGGAAAGGGAAGGAAGGAAGACCAGCATATTCCTCAGGCAAGTCAGGTGAACTTAGAGATCTGGAAAGGATTCTCTTAAAACCCTCCCTGCAGGCATGTGAGGGGTGAGGTGGATATGAGGCATGTGTACCCCAGCATAAAGGCTATCTACCAAGTGCCACCTAGACTGCAATACTGATGGCAGCATTCTCTGGAAGAATATAACCCAGAAATAACACAATGTCCACCAACAAAGGCCTGGTACATCCACAGTATACACTGACTACTATGAAAAAGAATGTGATAGCTCTAAATGTACGTATGATATGGACAGATTTTCAAGGTATGCTGCTAAGAGGAAAAAAACTGGGCACAAAACAAGGTGAATAGTATACTACCATCTATGTGATTAAACATATGCATGCCTAGAATATGCTTGATTATGCACAGGACACTCTGGAAGGTAGCTAAGGGGTAACCTTTGGTGGCTCCTTCCCTGACCTCTGACCTCCTATTTCCCATTCACCCTCTGCCCTAGCCCCATAGGCCCCCCTCACTATTCCTGGAACCTAGCAGGCATGCTCTACCTTCAGGGCCTTTGCACTCACTGCCTTATGTCTAAAACACTTTCTCCAAATACCCACAATTCCTCACATTACTCAAGTCTCTAATCAAACATTTACCTCCTCAGAGAGGCCTTCCTAAACCGAACCTAATATAGCACGTGCCTTCTCCCACTACATCAAATCCTTCTTCCCTGCTTCATTTTTTCCTTAGTACTTATTACCGCCTAACACATAATATATCTTGCTTTCTTATCTTGTTTGTTATCTGTCTCCTATCAGGAGAATCTCAAATCCATAAGGACAGCAGACTTGGGTCTCTTTTTAAACCATAGTATCCCTACAGCCTGGCAAGCAGTTAGGTATTCAGTAAATATTTCTTAATGAACAAAGAAAAGAAGGAAGACAGGCAGGTAGACAGGGTTGGAAAACATATGTACTTTTCACCATATTACCTTTTATATCACCTGAATTTTCTATCACCTTCATTATTACTGACAATAATGGAATTAAATTAGAAATCAATAACAATGAGAAATCTAAAAAGGCCCCAATATTTAGAAATTAAACAACACACCTCTAAATAATCCATGAATCAAAAGAGATCGCCGGAGAAACTAGAAAATACACAGAACTGAATGACAATGAAGAGACGTGTCAAATTTTATAGGAGACATTTAAAGTAGTGTTCAGAGGGAAATTTATATTTAAATGCTCACCTAAAAAGAAGAAAGATTTAAAAGCAGTAATATGAGATTCTACTTTATTAAAAAGGAGCAAATTGAACCCAAAGTAAAAAGAACAAAATAATAAAGATAAGAACAGAAGTAAATGAAATAGAAAATAGACAAAAGAGGAAAACAACAGACCAAAAGGTGATCCTTTGACACATATACAGCAGACTCACAGTTAACCGGCACCCATAAGAATTGGTTGATGCCAGATAAATGTAAGTAGACTCTCTTAACCAGAACTCAAGTAATTGGCACTCTTAAGCAACCAGTAAAATCTCAAGCAATCAGCAAAATTTTTCCAGTTGCTTTGAGAATACTGGTTGCTTGAGTTCCAGTTAACGAAGAGTCTACTGTTATTGATAAATCACTACTAGGATTAGTGATACAGAATTAAAAAAAAAAAAAAAGAAAAAAGAAAACATGAATTAACATTATTTAGGAATGATGAAAGAGACATCATTATACTAAAGGAATACTATGAACAACTTTATGCCAATAAATTCAATAGCTTATATAAAATGATATATACTTTGAGATACATAATTTGTAAAAACTGACACAAGAATTAGAAAATATAAACAGTTCTATAACTACTAAGGAAATTGAATCTGTTTGAAAACTACTAGCCTAAATGGACATTTATGTCAAACATTTAAGGAAGAAATCATTTCAATTTTATACAAAATCTTACAGAAAGTAGAGGATGAGGGGAACACTTTCCCATTTGTTTTATGAGGTCAGCAAAACCTAATATTAAAACCTGCCAAAGACATTACAGGAAAAAAATTAGACAATATGTCATTCAGGACCATAGTTTCAAAAATCTATAGAAAAATAATAGCAAATCAAAGCCTATGATATGTAAAAAGGATAATACACCACGACCAAGTGGGGTTTATCCAGGAATACAAGATTGGTTTAATATTCTTTCAAAAATTAATAATTTAAATTTGTAGTAGTAATAGAATTGTGGTAAGCCAGGGTTCAAGATGGCCAACTATCCCCGTCTCTTGGTATTGACACCTGTGCATAATTCCCTTCCTACACTGTATTATAGTTGGTCTAAATGACCAATAGAATATGGCAGAAGTGGCAGTATGTCACTTCCGAAATTATGTTATAAAGACACTGTTTCTTCAGTCTTGATCACTTTCACTCTTGGATCACTCTCGGATCACTCTCTGGGGGAAGCCAGATGAAGTCATGAGTAGTCCTAAGGAGAAGCCCATGTGAAGAGAAGCCAAGTCCTCTAGCCAACGGCCAGCAAAAAATCTGAGACCTTCCAGCAAAAACCACGTGAGTGAGTCATCTTAGAAATGGATCCTCCAATGCCAGACTCAGAGCTCGAGCTGCTCAACAAAGCTGCTCCTATAATCCTCATTCTCAGGAACTGTGTTTACAATAAATGTAATTTATCATTATAATGTATTATATAGTATATATTCATATTAAGTATCATAACGAATGTTTATTTATCACATAGAAAAGTACTTAACAACACCATTCATCAGAGAAAAGCAAATGAGTTGCCATTTAAACCAACTGGAATGGCTAAAATTTAACTATGAAAACATCAAATATTGTCAAGGAACCCACCGAAAACTCTTTGGTAGTATTATAGTTTCTTATAAAATTAAATATACTTTTACTGTGTAACCCAGAAATTTTACTCCTAGGTATTTACTCAAGAGAAATGAAAATGTATGTCCACATAAAGACTTGTACAAGAAATGTTCACAGAAGCTTTACTAGTAACAATAACCAAAAAATCTGGAAACCCAAATGTCCATCATTAATAGAGTAGATAAACAAAGTGTACCATATTCACATATCAGAATAAAAGAAAATAATACACACTAAAAGCAATAAAAGAAGTGAACTACTGATAGATGTAGCAAAAGGAACTATCTCAAAGGCATCATGTAACCAAAAACTAGACATAAAAGTTCATACTGGGAGTTCCCTGGTGGTGTAGCGGCTTAAGGCTTCTGCACTGGCGCTGTCAGTGCTGCGGCCTGGGTTCGATTCCCGGCCAGGGAACTACCCACATACCAAAAAGCAAAAAAAAAAAAAAAAAAAAATGTATTTTATCTTGGATGTTGGTTACACGTGTATATGCATTTATCAATACTCATTAAACTATACACCTTAGATCTGGACACTGCATTGTACAGATATTGATTGTACTTCAATAAAGACTACGTGGGAGTTCCCTGATGGTGTAGTGGCTTGGGGCTTCGGCGCTGGCGCTGTCAGTGCTGCGGCCTGGGTTCGATTCCTGGTCAGGGAACTATCCACATACCAAAAAGCAAAAAAAAAAAAAAAAAAAAAAAAAAAAAAAAAAAAAAAAAAAAAAAAAAAAAAAAAAAAAAAAAAAAAAAAAAAAAAAAAAAAA